>JADNYV010000619.1:0-19895 GCA_015501055.1 Mucidula mucida | reverse complement strand
GCTGACCCTTCCTCCAACCTGTTCAAGGACAGGGTGTCTATGTCCTTACGCCAAAGGGTCTCCACGTCCTCGAGCGATTCATCAGCAAAAACGGCATAAATTCTGATCATCTGCAGCAGGTTTTCGTTACCCAGCCCATCTGCATCAAACTCCTCCACCTCGAGCGACGCTCTGCCGACGATGAGATCATCGTCACCCAATCAGTTATCACCGCCCTCTTCCGCCGCTTCGTCGGTCGTAGCCCAAATTACCCTTCTTCGTCCCAGCCCATAACAGATCCCTTCCAGCGATACAACGAGCGCTCCAAAGGCGTTGCTCTCATGGACGTCACCGAACGTGCCCAGCCTCTCCAAGGCAAGCCTCAGCAGGTCCACAAATGTGCCTTTGCCGCCGTCACTGCCCTCGAATGGTTATGTGACTTTACCTCCGTCGTCGGTAGAGAAGAAGCCGCTGAAATGGCAGCGCAGTTTGTGCGGTTCGGATTGATTTCCTTGGTCAGCGATAAGCGGAAAAATAACGATTCCGCTATCATTTTCACCGTTCGCGGTTCTACTCCTGGTGGCAACTCACCTGTAGCAGTACGCTTGTTTCGCTTTTTCTGCTGGTATCATTATTGACAATGCATTTACAGCAACAAGGCGAGTTCCGCTGCACGGCGAAAGCCATCTACAAGATCACCGATGAGGGTCGTCTCGTCTTGCTCATTGGGACAATGCTCGTCTCGGTGAATCTCCCAGCGCCTCTTCGTCCAACCTTGCCACCGAGCGTTCGTCAGTCGACAAGTCCGCAGGCGACCATGAGAAGAAGGGCGGCGATGCCAAGATCCACCGGCGCATTTCGATGGCGGAGAAGTTGAATGCCAACTACGATGCGGCAGAGAAGAAGAATTCTCAGAAGGAGAGCAACGCGGAGCGCCTGCGCTACATACTAGAGGAGCCTGGTCTTCGTTCTCTGTTCCGCGAGTTCTTACGGAGCAATTTCTGCGAAGAGAATCTATCCTTCTGGCTCGACGTCGAGGATTTCAAGCGCAAATTCAATATCACTTCCAGCGCTGTCGCCGTCACTGCTCCTCGTCCTGGTGGCAAGAACACTCCCGGTCAGCAAGCAATGGAACGCCACCACGAATCCCTGATCAACACCGCCTTCGTCATCTACCACACTTATCTTGCCCCGTCCAGTCAGTGCGAGCTGAACATCGATCACGGTTTACGGAACGAGCTGTCCAAGTACCTTGAGGATGCTGTCACCAATCTGACTGGCAAGTCCTTCCAAGGGCGAGTAGAGCCTGAGCAGGCGAATGCATTCAATGCGACGCAGCTTCAGACCATGATCCGGTTGTACGAGCGCATTCAAACGCACGTCTTCCGTTTGATGGCAACCGACTCAGTCCCTCGGGTACGTCTTTTATCCTCCTGCTCAACACTGATCTTCTAAATGGCATCGACAGTTCATCAAGACGCCCAAATTTTTGGCTATGCGCAATTGGGTAGAGGACTTTGACCCGACGGACGATGATGTCAGGCTGTTGACTTCTGCTCCGTCTCAACCGCCGGGTCTCGGGAACCAGGAGGAGAAAGGTGGCGCGTACATCACCATCTCGCAGCAGGGGAGCGAGCGTGCGCAGGGCCAGCCACCTAGCACGTCACAACCAGCACCGTCGGCGCCGTCGTCACCATAGGCCTCCATGATCCGGATTGTTTCTTCTTGCATGGTCTCATTCGGACGTTTAATCATGGGCTCTTATAGTGGCACAACGCATGCTTTTCATACCTCCTCATCATATGCGCATCTTCTCTCAATTTTTCTCTGTTCATTTTTCTTCAACATCGGCATGGTACGCTGGCCCCAGGGGTCGTTATATTTGAAGCTCCCCTAATCATCTTTCTTTTCACGTTGTTTATATATTTGCCGGTGCATCTTCCCTTCTGCTTTTCCGGTCATCACCCATCCTACACCCTTCGACAATCCGTCGCACTCGAAATTCTCCCATTGTAATTCTTAGTACCCTACATATATGCACCCTTAATAAACAACAAACTGTTCTCTTATTAATAGTTACAAGCTCTGTATTGTCAGTCAATCAATGCCCTGTCTGTACTTTGGTCTGATATCGTGGTCCTGAGGATCTCTAGGTTCGCGGCGATGTGGTTCGGCGTGAGAAGGGAGTGAACGAATGAGGAAGGTGGTTCTCATCAGCGGAAAGTAGCCGACGTGTAACTGCCGTTTCCGGTAGACGTTCTCTCACTCTATCCCGTACGACCATCTCGAATCATGTCCTGGCTGAAGGGACTTAGTGGGAACCTGTCGAGCCATATGTCGAGCCTGCATCAACCCCAAAGGTGGACGACCCCGCAATACCGAACCGGAAAGTGAGCACAAAACAGGCGAACAAGCCTTTCCTTTCGTGCGTGTCATTTGTAGGAACAAAGTAGTAAATGAATTTAATGTTCCTAATGACAGGCACAAGAACTATAGGAACAAGCAGGATCGCTTGCACAACGAATGGCTGGCGCGAAAGCAGGCACGCGACGAGAAGATCGCTCGCGGGGAGGACGGCGGGCCAGAAGAGCGGGATCCCACCGCCGAAGTCGAGATTGGCGCGCTGTCGGTGCTCAAGTTTCTGCTGTATACTGTCGTTATCGTCCTGCTCTCTGGGAAATTCCTCACTGGGAGCTATTTGTGGGAGTACGAGGGCCGCTGGGCGCAGCTCAAGACGTACTGGCCTGTGAGCTGATTTACTAGCCCTGTGTTTCAATCTTACGCTGTGCGTAGTCGGACCAGCGCCTGTTTTCCGAGCGTCTCTTGGCCGAGTTTGACGGGACGAGACCTGGGCGGCCTATTTATCTTGCTGTACGCGACCTTGGTGCCGTGGCGTCTTCTTCTTCTTGATGTTTTGTTTTAGATTGATGGCGACGTGTACGACGTGTCAAAGGGCAAGTCGTATCAACCCGGGGGATCATACCATATACTGTGAGCATTATATGTTACAACCGATGTTTTGAGTTTATTCATGTTCTCCACTTTAGTACTGGAGTCGACGCGGCACGGGCGTTTGGGACTGGTTGTTTCAAGACGCATCGGACCCACGATATGCGAGGTCTGACCGAAAGTGAATTGAAGGTAAGGATGTGCGTGTGATGTTTTAGATGGGGGGTGTTGACGCGGTTTTGTGTATAGGGTATTGCTCATTGGAAAGCATTTTACGAAGATCATAAGGATTACTTCAAGGTCGGGAGGGTTTCCCATCCACCGATAGACCCCGCTAGTCCGATACCCGAGCACTGTAATTCCAAGAAACAGGACGACTCAAGTCCGAGGAAGGACACTGACGAGCGCGTAAAGCCGGCAAGTCCCAAGTCCGGGGAGAAGATCAAGAAGAAGGATGCAAAGGAAAAGGGAAAGGATCGGGAAGAGCTCTAAGCTCAAGGACTTTATTTAATCTTGCTATCGAAATGTACTTTTAAAAATGTATTGTCCAAATGCGAGCTTAAGTTACATGTATATGACCTACAGTGCAGCAAAAAAAAGAAACAGAGTCCCAAAAAATTAGTCTAGGTAGTATAATCGCGAAAGCCCACCCCCATCGGAAGCACAAGTCCGGCAATTACTGCTGGGAGATTAAGAAGAGACGCCAAGGTACGAGGAACGGATACGTACCTCGGATGGGGAGCCATGCGTCGACAGGTAGTTCTTGAGAAGGGGAAAGTCGGCCATCGAGGCGTTCATCATTGACGAGAACGGATTGTCGCGGTACTTTGCGATGACAATATTGCCGCGCCACGCAATGTCCTCTCTGAACGCCCTGCCCTGAATCTCCTTGATGCTCTTGTTCACAGGGAACGGCATCCCGTCACGCGAGACGACAGGGTAAAAGATGATGTACGGGTTGGCAAACTTGCGATTCATGCCGTCAAGCGCTTCCACGAGCTGTTTTGGACGGGGGGACGTGAGCCGCCGCTGATTATCGCGCGCAAGACGTTTTTTTTTTTACTTACCTGATATTTCCAGGCGCGTGGTCCCAAGCTGTCAGCGATCTGGTTAATTCCGGCCGAGGATTAGATAGCCGCGCGGAGAAGAAAGAGGGCGTACATAATCCATATGAATCTCGGGATGCGGCATACGCGACGGGGACGTGGTGTACGATGAGTGGTGGGTAGGGATCGTCATAGGGCTGGAAATCGGGCGCGTGAATAATCGCGCTGGGCTTTTAGGAAAGGAAATACCTAGTCATAAGTTGAACAAGCGACGGTGGCCGGCCTGTTGGATTACACGAGAGTTGGATCGAAGAACGAGGGTGTGTATGTAAGAGAGGGACGAACCGTCAGAAGGGAAGAGGATCGCGTCGAAATGCATCATTTGGTCCATGTTGCAGGTAGGGCTGTAAATTTGTCCTTGATGAATGTTTGTCGAAGCGGAGGCAGACGCAGTGTGTACAGACCTTGAGCGCGACTGGTAGAGCAAGGAGGTGAGGAGACGGTAAGGCGGAGGGTGTGAGTGGCGGAGTGGTGCTCGGTTGACGCCTTTATAGCTTCTTTGGACGGGGCAACGAGGACAAGGCGCTGAATAAATCCGATCGTACATTGGGTCACTGGAAGGTAACAAAATCTCGTTAGTGGCAACATGCGGTCGGATCATTTGCAATAGCGAGACGGTGCCATCCCAGTAATAATTATGAATCGAAGGTACGTCGACAACGGCGACAGCTGGGGTGGGGTTCAGAGTTCTTTCAATTCAGAAGGTGTGGCGATCACAAACTTGCCCAAAGATTCGTGCCCTTGTTCATCGAACAAAGGGCGATTTGGTACACGCATCCCCGTGAGGGCGGCGCGTTGTTTTCATCGCCCGCGAGACAAGAGGGAGATGGAGATTCCGATCCGAGGCTGGAAAGGATGCTAAGTTGCCGGATCCATCACCCATCTCTAACCCTGTAGCAACCTACTTTGCAACGCGTTCGATATATGTGTTTATTTATTTATTCTTCAAGCACGTTGACCGGCGCCGAAGGTCCATTCGCGATCCAGAGTTGAATGAGGGCGTACAAGTATTTTTGGTCAAGAAGCACACGCGCTTCCCAAACGGGAAACCTCATCTCCTCATTCTTCTTTCATTCTTCCACCGGGCCTCCAATGACGAGGCGCTGCGCGCCTTCCGCTAGATCAATTCCGGTCTGGACTAGATAATGACATTTTAACCGTGACTTGGGCCAGAACAAGACGCCACCGATATGACTTTTAATGCATCTCCACATCGCTTACGCGCTATATTCTGTCTCAAAACTTGTTTAGTTGCTTCCCCGCATACCCAGACCCCCCGCCTTCACTATGACTGTGGCATATGTCGATCGAGGACCTTGGCTATCGGTGTTCGCTCGAGCAGGCCTTCCGTCCGCCGCAGGTACCCTAGAAAACCTACAGTACGAAGCAAACGGGCCGAGCGCATCTTCCGTGATTTAGGGCGACTCGTCTTTGTGGCAGACCCCGCTTTTTCTTTCGACTGACAACGCTCAAGATGCAAGTCCTCCACGTCTATCATTCACGGTGAGAAATTCGGCCGACACTAGGTCCTGCAGAATACTAATCTCTTAGTCTGTTAGACCGCCTCGTGCTTACTCGGTATTCATTCTTATGTTATTCATCTGCCTACTCGCGATGTTATCACCGGTATGTTTTTTGAGTTGATGTGAAACTTGGTTGCAATATCAAAATATCGACAGAAGCATTTGGGTTATGGGCAAGACTTGCGAACAGCGGACCTGGCATCCCCACACCAGGTGCTTGGCGCGTTTTGCCCATTGCCACAGACATGCATATGTTTCTCTCGCCGGTCTGATGCAGGACCACCCCTCAAACACTCGAACAACGCGACGATTCTCTGCACACTGAGTGTCTTTTCACACCTCTTTCGCTGTGATATACCCCACTACGTATCATATTACTCCCTCGTCTCAAACGATTCGGTCTGGACGTCGTCTATGAATTCGAACTTCGACCGCGGTTGTATCAACGTGAAAGGCCGTGCGCGGTTCCTTGCATCTGCCGCCAACCAGCTTCTGAAGGCCTTAGTCGTCCTCGTGTCTGGGGCTCAAGATTGACAATGTGCTGCCAGGCTATCTCCGTCGCTCGACCCTTTCCTGTTGTCCTTCAAACCCGCCAATCATCTGTCAGTCCTTTTGTTATAGATCACAGGAACATTGTCAGGACGCCCACATACACACCTCAATGCTCCGGCCATGATAAGATATAGCCGAGCTTGACCGCGACACTGCTACGGATCCGGAAACACAACGTTAACGTGTAAATCTTATTCTGTTAGCCTTCATGTCAAGTGTGGCAGCTGATCCATCGTTAGAGTGAGACTCTCCGTGACGGATGCTCGCCTTGTCGTTGTCATTTCGCGAGCCCAGGAAACAAAACGCGATGGATGGCCGTACGCTTTCATTCCAACACGGTTCATAGTAGCCCGAGAGTTCGGACGGCTCTGGCCCAATCGATAATATCCATATTGATGTCTTCAATCTGATTCTCAATAGAATCCCCTTTGCATGCCGTGGGTTGCATCTCCAAGTGTACACGTACACTTGTAGGCTACGCGCCTATCAGAACATTCAGATTTTGGCCTCAGACACTTTGCTATAACCTGAGAAACTCCGCCGATTTGCAGCTCGCATCAGCCATGGGCACTGGGAGTGCATCTGGATGCTTGCGGCGACCGGATATCCCAGGATCTAGGTGCGGCGCGCCACATGTCGTCGTATATTCACTTCGAAACAACAGTTCATTGGTCCGGGTCCAGCCATGGCCATTGAGTAGTAGTGGTATGTACTCGCGCAGCAACTCGGTTATGAAAGCCTTCAATGAACCCTCAGGCCTAGTGGCTAACGCCATCTCCCGGATAGAAACAAAGATTTCCGTCCCGAAGCCGATCGGAGAGAACTGGCCATATTTTCGCACTGGACAGTGGGAGGGACCGAGATTCGAAGGCTTGTAGCCTTTGAACGGGGCGGCTTCCTGAACGAGATCGATGGCCTCTCTCTCTCATTCGATGTTAGCCTTTGGAAGGAGCGGGTTGTCAGATGTGGCGCAATTTGGGTGGCAGTTGGACATCTCGGTGAGTGAGATGTGCGATGAATTAGAGTAGAAGGCCGGATTGACGTCGTGGACTTTCGATGGAGGCCCCATACGCACTCGTCATGAATACCGGGATCGAACTTGTCACGCGTGACATGTCGAGGGCTCGAGACAATCGCCAGTATTAGAAACTCCAACCGAACGGAAGTTCATTTCTCTGCCATTGAAGAACTCCGGAATAGACTTCCAGGCAACGATAGCTAAACATTGAAGTCTTTCGTATGATAGCGCCAGCTCAGGGATGCTCTCCCCCGTAGATTTCGTACGTGGGCTGTTAGATTCATAGAGAGTGATTCCTTGCGAAGAGGCCAAATCTTGGACAGAGCTCTGTCTAAAAAATTCTCGTTCTGTATACGAGCTCTGAGGAGAGATTAGATACGATCACGACGTGCTGGAACTCGCCTCAGAGGAGGGAAGCCTATACACACGTTGTCTCCTTCATGCAAGAATTTCTTTTCTCCGGAGCCAAGCCGTTAACAAGAACCTAGAATATGCCCTTGGGACCGCGGCTGTCCGACGGCGGCCGTACCACCTCGCATTACTGCATCAAAAGGTTTTCCCTTACGAACAGTAGAAAGGCAATTTGAAGCAGCGTGTTCCAATCGGGAACTGGGTAAGGCTTCGAACATAGCAATGCCGGGTTGCCACTGTTGAACTAGAGGTTGCGCCACTGCTGAAGTAAGGCGTGGACCTGTTGGTATGATGAACCGTGGCGCAATAGAGACAGACACCTTTGTCGAACCGGGTCCGAATAACGGCGAATGTAACAGGCGACGACAAGCACGGGGATATGAGTCGGGCAGAAAGAGATTAATTTCCGTCGTGGTCTAGGGGAGCACCTATCAATGGTTAAGTTCCAGCAGACACTCGATGATGCAATGATAGCCGAAAGAACCTACAGAAGAGCAAAATGCTGACCACAAGGCTCTCGCAGGGATATAACTAACTGGTAATGAAGAAAGTCGACAAGGGGAGGCGGATAAGTCAAATTCATGACGAACCAATATAACGCAAAAACGAAGAGGAATCAGAAAGAATTCTAGACACGGTTCGCCGCGACAGAGTGTCGAAGCGCATTCCGTCGAATGCTAATCTGGCAATCCAAATTCGACGATACAGCTCGTCGGAGCGGGGTGGGATCACAGGCGGCGACAATCTGTACCGTACCGATTCAAGGAGCGGCTAAGCTTCCTGAAGCTAGCCTTAGAAGGGAGATGCAAGGCTCCGAAGCAGCGCATCTTACCTGGAAGCTAGGAAAACGGCCACAGCGGGCCACGTTCCTGTAAGAACTAAACGCCGATACCCTGCAACTCGATGCGGCAGGAAGGATTGAAACGGCAACGAACGCGTTTGTCGTCTTACTGACGACATACAAAGGTACCTGCAGACGACAAAACTAAGTTTTGAAGACCTGCTTGAAGAAAAGTAAGACCATCAAGGTTCGTGAACAGAAACGGACAGGTTCTACAATTAAATTCAGATATTACATATTCTACTTAGGAAGGGTGAGAGTAGTTCAAGCCCTCCCTTTTTCCGCAACCGCACGGTCTAATCGAAAAGGTGAGTAATAAAGTACTTGAAAGACTTAATTGAAGCTTACTAGCAACATTCCTACATCCTTCGCTTCTTACTATCGCTATCCTGTGCAATAAATGAGAACAGATTATTACTGCCAGATATGAAGTTTGACCTCCCGGTCATCGTCCCAATCCATGTCGCGTTTCCGCGGTGGAGAGTCGACTTGCATCATCTCAACATCTTCTGGTTCCGTAGAGGGAAGCCATGTGTTAATTTTCGAGTCCTCGCCACCGCTTATGAGAACGCCATTCTCCTTGTCCCATAAGAGCGAACGCACGACCCCGACGTGTCCGTGGCTCCAAATGTTATGAATGTACCACGGAGAGCCAGAGTCGGGGATGGATAAGAGCGCAAAGTCGCCTTCGTTTGAGCCGGCAAAGATGGCAGGTTGGTTACCTGGAAGATTTGCGCTAGACACGAAGTAGTCCGTGACCCAGGTGCCGTTGCCGTGCAAGGATGGCCCGCGGATATCTACGCTTTGAAGTAGATCCAACTGAGAAGGGTTGAAAAGAAGGCAAGACGCAAGTGGGAAAGAATTACATTACTAGTCCATGTGCCAAATGTCTCCATGTCGCTGGCAGCCCATATGCGTTGATATCCAGGCATCCAGCCTGCTTGAGCGACGCTGCAGCCCCAATTTGCGACGGTGACGACAGCCTCGTCCTCGTCGTCCTCATTTCCGTTTGAAAGGGATATTAGTCCGTCAGAAGACGCGGATAGCAGCGTGTTCTCTGGCCCAAAATGGAGAACGGTGATATCATCCGAATGAGTCGAAGCATGGGTGCGTAGTGGAGTTGCAGGCTGGCGTGGATCCCTGGACAGATATGGTATGGATAGCCATGGCGACAAGCAGGAACACGCACCAGAAGAATATGCTGGCATCGTCGCCTTGCAGATCAGAACCGGCGACAACTGTCAGACCGTCGTGCGAGACATCGCAGCATAAAAGTGGAATGTTTTTTCCAAGATTGGTCACTGAAGAAATCCTTGACATAAGGGTTGAGATGGCGAAGTAGAAATAGCGCGTTATTCACTTTTGATGCTGTGAGAGTTTGAACGGTCGTCCCAGACTTTTACAGAACCATCATGGCCGGATGAGATGAGAGATTGGCGCGCAAAGCCGGCGATGGCGTCGACCGATTTTAGCGAGGATGTTGCCGTGTCGTGGCCAGGCAGGGACTGGATGTGTCGCATAGATGCTTTATCGTAAATCTCGATGGTATTTGACGGGGAGGAGGAGGCCGCCGCGTAGTGACCGGGAAGGGCGGCGAGCGCGAGTACATACGCGTCCGTCGGCAATCGCGTCGTGCTCGATGGCGCGGGGTGCGTAGAAAACTGGGCCGAGGGTACTAAAGACTGAGCCATGTAAGAAAAATGAAGAAGGAAGGGTGTTTGTTTGGCAACAGCTTTCAGCGGACCTGAAGATGGTTGGTTTCCCTTTTTCGCAACTCGTGCTCGAACCATCATCTCCCCTGCCCAGGCTTAGCGGCAGCGGTGCACGACAACCCCCGCACATTCCTTTCCTTTAATCCACCACCCTCCTACCCAGGAATCTTCGTTCTTTTACCCCAGAAAATATCAACAAAACGATAAAAAATTATCATGCAAGTCGACAACAATGATCTCCAAGCGCAGCACCGTGTATGCACCCCCTCTTTTCCCTTTTCACCTGCTTGTGCTCACCTCTATATCTAGTTTGAGTCCTTTAAACTAGGAAAACCCAGACCGACGCACGCTCATGCACGCTCACATTCACGAAATACATCCATGTCTTCATTCACCTTTGCCGCGTCCAAATCCACCCCCGCAATCCTCAGCGACGCTCCCCCGCCTTCCTCCAAGCGCAACTCGCACCACAGACGCAGGTCCTCGGTCTCTACACGGCGCGAATCTGCTGAAATGATGGGTATGGCCGTCCCAGACTTGTCACAATCTATCTCGGAGGACAACAGCGAGAAGGATTCTATCCGTCGCAGGGCACTTTGGGCCCTCGAGGGCAAGCCGGACGCCTCTTACTCCAAAGTCGAGATACCCGAGCTCATGACCCCGGATAGCGAGAGCATGGGCTTCGATTTTCGTAAGTACTCTTTTTTACGTGTCCGGCAACCTACTAAACCTGTTTATTAGCCTCTAAACCCTCTTTTCCTGCTGGAACTGGCGCCAATCCGGGGCTGTCTTCCCTCATGGCAAACAAGCGGGATTCCTTCAAACTCCTCGGACCTAGCGCGTCCTCCAAGGACCAATTGCACACTTTGGTTGAGGAGGACGAGGACGAAGAGGAGGCCCCAGCAACGTGCGCCTCCATCGAACACTCCATCCCGTCCGCAACCAAACCCCTTACTTCCAAGCCGCGTCCTGCCACCCTCAGTCTCCGTCCCTTGTCCCTGACCCCCGATGCTTTATCTAATATGTACGGTCTTCCTACTCCTCCCAGCGCGTCCCAAGCTCGCCAGGGGCTTCGATCCCTGTCGCTATGCTCTGACAGAAGTTCCCAAACCCCGTCTCCTCCGACGGTGGCCGCCTCTCGTAAACCTGTCCTCAATTTGCAGATTGCCTCAGACGGCTCTCTGGTGAAGCCTGCATCAGTGGATCTGTCCTCTGATCCTAAACCTGCTCGCCGACGAAGCATCACTTATAAACGCTCTTCCTCTTCATTGTCTGGTGCTGCTGGCTTGCCCACTCCTGAGATGACCCCCACATTTGATAGCCGCCGTTCCATGAGCAGTGTTGCTACGGACGACGATGATGCGTGCTCCATCTCGTCCAGTTCATCTCGTCGCAGCCAGACTCGACCCCTCAGTGCCAGCGAGCAGCATTTTTTATTCAAAAGTCACAACGCGCTTCTTACTCGCATCATGGACCTCGAGCGTAGTTTGAATTCCAAGCGTCGTGACGATGGATACGGCTCGCGTCCCACTTCCGCTCTTTCAGATATCTCCAACTCGTCTTCTGCTGCTGACGACGAAATGCTGCGTCTGGTCGCTGACCTCAAGGCAGAACGTGACGAGCTCAAGCGGGACGTTGAAGGCTGGCGCGAGCGAGTTGCCGACATGGACAAACAGTTGGTAACTTTTGCGAAGCGTGTTGAGAACGAGAGAAGAGAAGCATGGGTTGCGAGGACCAAGTGCGGCATGGTCGAAGTTGAACGCGCTGGTTTGGCAAAGGAGGTTGAGACCCTCAACAGTCAACTTTCGGACGTTCGAGACGAGAACCGCGCCTTGCAGGGCGATGTCGATCGCTTAGCGCGGGAGAAGGCCGCATTGGAGGACGAGGTTGCCCGTCTGAAAGCCAATAACGACGCCATGGCGACACCTACTCCTCCCGCGTGGGAGCCATTCTCCAGGAAACGAGGCGCCGGGATTGGATCTTCGCTTGATTCTTTCACCTCGTCTGTCACCGATGTTGACGAGTCGCCAATGGAATTTGGTTTCTCCCTCAAGTCGGTTGCTGAAGAGCCCGAGGAAGGCGGCTACTTCTCGGACGAGGACAGTGGTCTCGCTGGATACGAGGATGAAGATGAGGATGATCTCGACCTGACCAACAGCCCGATGTCAGATGATGATTTCGGTTCTGATGATGGTTTCCCGCGCTCTGTGGTGTCGTTGAGGGATGTATCCCAGCAGGAAGTAACGACTGGTCTTGTTACACCTGTTAAGACGCCACCTTCGCATCAGGCGCGTGCTTCATTGTCGAAGACGTGGACTTTTCCGCGTGGATCCCACGCATCGACCGTTGTCGCCTCCGATAGCTCAAACGAGGTTGACAGGTTCTTTGGCTGTCTCGATGACAAGGAGGACAGTCCCGTGCTTTCTACTGATGACGAGGACCCGTATAGCTTCGAGAGGAGCAAGGGCTTGTTCGCCAGCGGCTTCAAGTTTGCCGCGGATACTGACATGCCCGCTTGGTTGCTCGGTGCTACTGCAGAGGAAGAGGAGGAGAAGGGGCTTGATATTGTTATTGAAGAAGAGGAGGAAGACGAGGAGGATGGCAGTGAAGCCACAAAGGTGGAAGCTGAAGACGACGACGACGATCTCTTTGGTGAAGTCGGAGGCATCAAGATTACCTTCACGCCACCGACTGACGATCCTGTCGATTTGTTGGCGCCTGTTTCTGCAGTGACTCCCGTGGAGATCTCAGCACCCGAGACACCTAGTCCCAAGGTTCGCTTTGAACCTCTTCCAGGTTTCGATGTGGAAGAGGAAGCGGATGATGAGGATGATACTCGTACTCCGTTCAACTTTGGTCATCAAACAGCTACTCCTCCCGCTTCTGTTCCTAGGAGGACTGCGTCTCCTTCTGCTATTCCTCGCGCTATTCCTCTCCGCTCGTCTTCTGACAACTACAGCTATCAAACTCCTCCGAACAAACGGACCACGCACTCTTTCATCCCCCAACCCATCTCGCCCAGGCCGAAACCGACGACCACGTTCATTCGTCAGCCTGTGCGCAAGCCCTTGGCGGCCTCGCACAACAACGCACCTGTTGTAAAGAGCGGTTTTGATAAGTCATCAAATGGTTCGACCTATAACCCTCAAACTAATATGAGTACGTCTTACTGATTTGTGTTTCTCAATTCTAGTGGACGGCAAGATGAACGCCCTTCGCAGGTTCTCCGATGACTTATCGATGGACTCGCCGGCAGTGATGATGAGTGTGGATTTGGGCAATCGGGAGCCTGCTGAAGAGAGCCCGCGGCCTGTGACTTCTTGGTCGCCACGGCTGTTTTCGTCGTTTACGAACTATATTGGGTTGTCGCTGTCACCCAAAGCGGACGATGTGCCGTTGGTGCAGCCTTTTTCGTCTCTTGTTCAGGAGAGGCGGTTCGTGACGAAGGAGCAGCAACTGGAGAAGTTGAAGGCCCGGCTGGCGACAGAGGGTTCTGCGATTGTGCCGTTTGCGGGCGATGTGTGTAAGAAATGCCGTGATGATGATGCGGTATTTTTGTAAGGTGGGTGTTTTTCTGCTTTTGTGGGGGTGTTTTTGGCTGACGGTGTTTTTGCAGATATGAGTTGAACGTGCATGAGCTGTGTGTACATTTCTGGACTGTTATCTCTTCCTCCTTCACTTTTTCTGTGATGATGTCGACGGTTTATAGCTCTCGGCATCAATCCACTCACCCCACGCTATCTATTCCATTTCTATCGCTGTTGTTCCATACGCTCGTAGCTAGATGCTAGAACGGACGCTACAGGGACTTGCCCTTTTGTAAAAATTTCGTGTAACATTATTATGTGACATCCGAGATTCGCTTTGAAGTTTTTTATTTCGTTATTCTGAATATAGTATGCCCTATGCCTTTTATCTTTATCTTTTTTTTTGCTGGCTGACTCCGAGAGTGCGCCACTGGCACAAGTCTGGACAATTCTAGACCCGGGTTTCCGCAATTCGCCGAGTGGTGTGAACCGGAGTCCGTTCAACGTTAGCATACACCATCCACTTACCACAACCATGAGCAAAACCGCAGGCAAATCGTCCGTCTCGAGGCAGTTTATGAAGAACTGGTATGCCGTCGAGGTGCGTTGTGCTCGCTGTCTCCTTTCGTGCGCCGCAAAGCTGACTGCGAATACGGGTTAGGCTCTACCCATGTACGCTACCACCGAAGGGGGTCCGCGCGACTAACTAACTGCTTGTATGTAGCATCGTCATTGTAGGCGGGATCGTGGGCGTCGCGGGATTCTACGGGTACCGCCTCGCTATGGGGCCGACTGGTGCGTTGTTCTGGGGTGCTCTGGGCTGGTCGCGGGGGCTGATGTTCGTTATAGTGATCTGGACCAAGGCGAACCCTACGCCGTGGAATGATATCCAGCAGGACCAGGGCACGAAGCTTATTGAGGTGAACCATAAGTTTGATAAGAGGTGAGTGAATTTTGAGTGTTTTTTTGGGGGGTGGTGCTGATGTGTTTGTTGGGTAGTTGGTCTAGGGATAAGCTTTAGAGGATGTACTTGATCTGGAGCAGCGAGCGGATATTTTTGTTACCACCCTATCAAGGTCCCATGCTGGATTCGTGTCAAGGATTGAGCGCTGAGCCTCGAGTTCGAACTCTTCAAGGTAGGTGGTTGAGCGTATGGCCTATGAGTGAGTTTGTATTGTGTATTTGGACGCTGCGCTTGTCTTCGTAGATGTCGTCCTTGAGTCTGAGCTGCAATAATCGCGTCTTTGTACATGTCCTTTTGAGCAAAAAATGACATTTAAGGTATAACTCCGACGTACTACCGAACGCCTCGGTCCGCTACATCCTTTCGCGCCGACCATCATCTTCAAAGGCTTTGAAAGCAGTTTATCTGACCATGTCTTGGGCTGCTATCCCGGATGAAATCGAGGATCAACCTGTCGAAGGTCCACTCGTCGTACGTCGTCGAAAGAAAGATCTATCTTGTTTGCTTATCATATTCCCATCACAGACGACGGTTGACGCCCCTTTACCTGTATCGCAGCTCGTCATCGGGGGAGGGGTCTTGTCGAATCAATACAATACTGATGACCATCTGGAGAGTACGGTCCCATTGCGCGTTGTTCGTCTTGCTTTTCGGTGTGCGCTCTTGAAGGACGAAAACTCGATCATGTGGTCTGACTCGCTTCCTCACACACAGATACGGCATTCGCACGATCGATACTTCGATTTATTATGGGCCCTCGGAGGTGGTCCTTGGGAAGGCTTTGCAGGCCATCAAGGATGAGTTTCCACGCTCGTCTTACCAGATCGTAAGAATGATTCCTTTTGTCTCGCATGCTAAATAATGGGCGACAAGATGACCAAGTGTGGGCGTGTCAGCGCAAACGAGTTTGATTATCGCCCAGACGCAATCCGCAATAGTGTCAAACGGAGTCTTGAGCGGCTGCAGACGGACTATCTGGACACTGTCTACCTGCATGATACCGAGTTTGTGTGTACGCCTATAGGGCAGGGGCCCGGCAACTCTGCTGCGGCTCTAACGGATAAAGCGGGGGCACTTGCGCCCGGCCAGGAAAGCACAGTGCATGGACCAGGCGATCAGCAGATCCTCGATGCGTATGCGACGCTCTGCGACCTCAAACAACAGGGAACAATCAAGAAGATCGGAATCACAGGTATATAATAACCTTTTCCCTCCCATACACTCTAACTCTCGCTCCACTTTGAAAAGGATATCCACTCCCGACACTCCTGCGCCTCGCGCTGCTCATCTTGCACACGCCGCCGTACGAGCCCGTCGACGTCGTTCTCTCATACTCGCATCTCTCGCTGCAGAACAGTACCTTTTTGCAGTACGCGCCGGAGCTAGTGGGCCGCGCGCGGGTCGGGCAGGTGCTCACGGCGTCGCCGTTCAGCATGGGGCTGCTCACCGCGGCGCTCCCGCCGTGGCACCCCGCGCCGGAGCCGCTGCGCGTGGCGGCGCGTGCGGCGATGGTGGGGGACGGGGGGCTGCCGAATGTGGCTTTGGGATACGCGATTCGGATGTGTGGGGGTGTGTATCCGCTCGTGACGGGGTTTAGTAAGGTGGAGGAGGTGCATGAGTGTGTGAGGGTGTGGCGGGAGATAAGGGCTGGGGGGAAGGAGAGTGAGGGGAGGGTGGAGGAGGAAGAGAGGGTGATGAGGATATTTGAGGAGTCTGGGTTTAAGGATTGGTCGTGGGCGTCGCCTTGATGGTCGTTGACCTTTCTTTATTATTTGCTAGTTGCAACAGGGCCAGGGAACCACTGCTGTCGATAGGCGCAATATTATAGCAGATGGACAGAGATACAAAAGGAATCAAAGTGCAGAAATACAAATCTTTAGACAAGCGTATTCTGCAAGCTCCCTGAGGTGTAAGATGTACCGGGAAACTGGCGGGTTAGTTGACCTCGTATCTGAGGAAGCATACGACCGTGACACAAGTCTCAAGCATGCGCACCATCGGAAGCTACTGCTTGCTTCGACACGCGATTTCTGAGAAGCAGATGCATTGACGATCCCAGTGATCCGACGAAAGTTAGATGCCACGAACGTTGATAAACAGTACTCTGTGTAGACACAAGCAGTTCCCGCAATACTACGTTCCAGGTCAGCGGTTGATATCTAGCTTGAATGTGAATGCTTCTATACGGAGCTTGTGAGATGGTGAAGAGGGAGAGAAATGAATGCTCGGCAAAGGAAGGATCTAAACGCAGTGAATGGTTCCAATGCCGAGGTCCTTGAAGAGTGCAACTTCGCGGTCCCGGATGCGACGAAAAACACGAAGCGTACATCCATCCCCTCTGGCCGCGATGCACCACCGGGAAACGTGTCTACGAGCGTCACAGTCCGCTAAGTCGTAGACATATGAATCCCAATAAACAAACACATCGACACCATGACGGACGGTAGACGTACCTTTGAATGGAACACTATCGTGAATTACTCTTGAGCCCGACTGTCGACTGAGAGAGGTGTATCAGACAGTCATTTCTACCACTACTAATTGAACTGAAAATTTGTGAGTCAACTCCACCGCATATATGCGCATGAATCGTACTAGAATTTCCGCGTTCAATTTTGAAGCATCCTTTTCAAGCCATCAGCCAGAATTTATTCGTAGCTAGACCAGCATCACTCCTGTCGCCTTCTGGGGAGAAATGGAAATCCGAGTCGTATGTCACGCCATTCAGGATGGTTTGGGCCACGGCGATGGTGTGCACGCGTCGCTGGTAATGCAATCTGCACCGTTCGCACGTCGTGCGTCTGCTGTCAGATCCAAGTCGAATCAGCCAAACATCATCCTCCAATGAGTAGCTTCCTGGAGTAGTGAAGAGCGATATTGCAGACCTCAATGAGAGGTGCCTTTGAGGACGCTCCCCTACAGTGGGCGGCCAGAATGGTCGTCTTTCCCCATGACCGCGATATAGAAAATTGGAGCAACCAGGGTGAAAAAACATCGCGAGGCTCTGCTCCAGACCGAACGAGCGTAAATGTCGCGTAAAGCACAGTTCCCTGTAATTGGATGGGACGAAAACGGGAAAGGTCAAGATTTGGCTTTCAGATGATACGAGTGATGGAGCGCAAGGGTATGCTCCCGCAATCTTAGAAAGCGCCGCTGATTGTTTTCTTGTGAAAGTAGCGGTCCAAGTGACTAGTTTACGCAGAGAAATGAAGCCGCAGTGAGAGGCAAAGGCAAGTACGGATTTGTGTTTGTTTGTACAAACAGCTTTGCCTCTTGCGCCCATGTCGTCGCTGCCCGACGCCCACCATCGCTGCATAACGATCTAACGACGCCCATTGGGCTTTCTCTTACTTCTTCTTTGTATTAAATTTATTCGCTTTCTCGTTTTCGTCGCTATCGTCCCGTATGTCGCACACTTCATCAACAACTGGCCAACTGATCTTACCGCGGATTCCAGATTCTTCTCTTTTCCGACGCGTACTTTTGCATGGACCCTGCCCACCCTCTTCCTGCCCGCGATTCTCATGCCCAACAGCCTCCTCGTTCAATCCTCAAGTCTTCCGGAGCGCGTCGTGATGCGTCCGCTCCATCCGGTTCATCATCCTCTGCTCCCCAAGTCCAATTTAAGGGCCTCCCACCTCTATCCGCTCCCCGTGCATCCTCAAAATCATCTTCACACTCCCAGAAGCCTATCCAGAACGTCGGCCAGATCCCGAACGATGGTCCGGTTCCGCCGGTCTTGCTTCCTGCTACCGCAAGTAGAGACGAGTTGGAAATTATGGCATTCCACCTCGCTGCGCACCTTAGAGAGCTGCGTATTGCTGAAGAAGAGGCGCGTAGGAAGCAGGACGCGCAACGACTTCCACGTCCCACTAGACGTCCGGATGACTTTCCTGAATTCAAGAAAATTCTTATGGGACCCTGGGCTGGGGGATCTAATTGTAAGCCCTCTCGCTACCGGTGATATCGAAGAACAAAGGTTTATATTCGATAGATGCCCCCGTTTTCGACTCCAGCTTCATAGCGCATGTCCACTACTCGGTCATAGTCAATCCTGTACTTTTGTCACCCGCTCAGTATGTCGTCTGGGATTTGAGATCCTCTCTCGATACTGCAGCAATCTCAAGCCCGAACGGAGTGGCCTCTCTTGAGTCGATACGTTCACAGCCTGCCACTTCTCCGAGGCTCACGAGAATTTGCATCGTGTCGGATTCGTTCTCGTGGGCGCTCAGAGTCTCGGCGTTGAAAAAGTCGACAGGAATCACTGTGGGGGATGTCCTGGATTTCTTGGCCGACTTTTTCTCGACGCCTTTAGGTTCTGGCGACCTTAAGGAGGCCACACCTTCGCATCGCGCTGCCATGGACGCCGTCTACAAGGAACGCATCTCTCGATCATTTGGTCCGTCAAGCCTCTGCGTCCATGATTGGATGTTGGGCAGGTCCTCATTTGGTGGCTTCGTTCATGATCCTTCTTACACAAGTTCAGATATCTTAGGAAGAGCGGGTGAGGTATATCTGAGGTTGACTCTGAAAGAATGTCAGTAGTAGTAGGACCCACATCGTGCGCCGTGTATATATCGCCCCAGAAGACTATCATCACAGATTCTCATAATATTACAAGACATTGTATCTTATACAGAGGGTAGTACATACATCTAGTTCGTTTTGGAGGTAAACATATTCGTTATCTTCTCTCCATTGCTTAAGCAAGTCCTTTAGCTGAGATGTGTCCTCAGCTGTGGCTAATACTTCCGTCAACTCGTTGAACAGTCCAACAGCTATACATTTTCGCAATACAGTTCGGTTTTCATCGTCCTCAAGACTCCGTACCAGTGCTTGAATCAACAGCATGCAAATATCCCTTTTGTAGTATTCGAGTTCTCTCATTAGCTCAGCTTTGAGAAATCCCAGAATAACAGAGACAACTTTCAACTGCTTCTTAGAATTGGACCAGTGCATACAGAGCACATTTTCTAAGTAAGTGAGGATATCATTTTTCACTTTTGGTCCTGCCACATCTCTTGTATAAGTTTTCAACATGAACTGTATCAACCAGGTAACATTGCTATAGGAATTCAAGTTCTCCAGCACATTTGTGACCACTTTGTCCACAAACACAGAGGGCAGTTCAAGCAGTAATTCTTCTATCAGAAGCTCTGTGGTATTTGTAGAGTGAGCAAAGTTGAAAAGTGTGTGGCCAATATCACAACTAAGTCTGTCATCCTGTTGATACAGTTTGAAGGTTTGACCAACTGCTTGACATAGCTGTTCATAATCAGGATTTGAATCTGTAGTCTTGTACTGATTCTGAGC
>JADNYV010000618.1:0-19900 GCA_015501055.1 Mucidula mucida | reverse complement strand
GCGATCCTCAAAAATGATCAGTCCACCAGTCTCGCCTCCACGAGCAATTCGCGGCTTCCCAAGACTGTCAACCAGTAACCGACCATTGACAGATGAAAACTCACTCAAGTTGCACATCCAAGAGACTGGTAATCCGTCCCTTTGAAATTGTCAGCTGCACGCTGGCATTGCGGAGCACGAAGTGATCCGAGCCATTCGTGTACACTACTTCCTATCAGTAACAGAGATAGTTAGACACTCCAGCATACCTGAGACTGGCAGAGGCACATTCTTGAGCGAGGGCCCGCCAAGGTCGCTGACCACTGCGAAGCTGTTTGTGGTTTCAGATCCGCATTCCATGATAACATACGCCTCTTTGCCGTCGGTGGAAGTCTGAATGATCTCATTCTTCAATGCCTGGAGACCAGACGTCGGAAGTTTGATGATTTCACGACGGGGCAGGAATGTCGTATTGACGGCAACAATGTTTTTGAGCGAGGCGCCGTTGAATTCTGCCGATGCGATAGACACCGAGCCAGGAAACAAGACACTGAATGCTTCTTCCAGAAGAGCTTTGCCGCTCTTCGCTACTTCTGCGTACAATCTCGAGGCGTCATCATAAACCATACCACTAAATGATCGATGAAGCGACTGCTGCCTGCGAAGACGATGAATGAACGTACATGGCGGAACCGGGAAGCACTACGGCAAATCATGTCAGTGATACGATTAAGCGTAGCATCGACTGGACATACCATCGTGGACTAGAATTAAGTATGTCAGCACCGATCAAGAGCAGAGACACCGACGTACATTGGTTGAGAAGTACTTTTTCCCAGTTGTCGTTGATGTTCTTCTTGGGGTACGTGTAGTCAGAAGGCTTGTATAGAGATGCCAATGTCGCGAGGTGTTCAACGTCCCGAAGGAGAATCTCGGAATGCCGATTACCCTTCTTGATCGGGCCTTCGCGATGCGTTAACATGGCGGTTGAGCAAACAACAGAAGACACTCACTATGCGATGTGTATGTACCACGATGGAACTGCTCGGGAGTTGACATTACCAGTCAAAAACTGCATACTGTAGTGACTTGCCTCCAGGTACAGCTCTCCATGCCTGAACATTTTCATTGAGAACGACTTCAATCTGGGCGGCAAAACTTACCAGTTGGGCAATTTGGATCCTTGGTCAGTGGTGGATAACAACATATCGAAGAACTCATCAACCGAATGCCCCATATACGGGGTGGGTAGTTCGCGATTTTCGTTAGTAACCGCACGGATTCGTCGAAGCTGAAAGGGTGGCGGTCAGCGCACATCCTCACGAATGAAGATGATGGGTCGCCACAGACATTTTCCAACATTTTCGGCAAGGGTCCACCTCCTCCATCACCATTTCCGAAGACGAGGAGGGCCGAAGTGGACGACTCTAAGTTCTACATAGCGATCAATTAGAATCAGCTTGTGTAGTACGACGGATGCTCAACCTTATGATTCTCAACACCCTTCTTGACGTCGCCTACGGTTGCTTGGGCAGTGTACGTGTCAACTGGAGGAAGAAGTAAGGTAAACATAGTACTTTAATGTGGACGATAGGATACAAACCAGGTGTCATATGGCATAGGACTTGAGTGCCATCGATGCCAACCCAGTTGAAAGTCGAGTGCGGGAAACGGTTGCTGGAATAGATTATTGAATTCGGAGTGTCGCAAGATCATGGTACACACATATTATTCCTGTATAAACATGAGCTTAAAGTTGATAAACTTCTAAGGGAATACCAACCAGCTTAACTTCTGCGTAAAAAAGTATTTCATTCCGGCTCCACGAATGATCTGCGGAAGAGCGCCTGACAATCCAAACGAGTCTGGCAACCAAGCAGTATCACATCGAGCACCGAACTTTTCTTCAAAATATCGCTGTCCGAATAGGAATTGCCGAATAAGCGCCTCTCCCGAAGGCATATTAGCATCGTTCTCGACCCATGAGCCACCAACGGGTTGGAATTTGCCAGCAAGAATCTTTGTCTTGACCTTCTCGAACAACGGTGGATACAACTAGCATGGAGCAAGTTAGACGCGCCGTCGGTCTTTGAGGCACATTGCGAACCTGCTCGAGCCATTTGAATTGCTGTGCCTGCGAACACGAGAAGCGATGCTCCGGGTACCGTTCCATAAGGTCCACCTGAGTAGACCAGGAACGCGCCACCTTCTGCTGAGTGACATGATATGGCCATAACCTGCAAGGCCAATGAGTTTCGGTATACGAGCCATATCGCGTACTCACCAAGCAGTGTCAATGTGACAGCTGGAATGGAATGTTCCGCTCAACGTCTACGCGGATATGACACGAAGATGACTTACTGCCCTACTTGACGTTAGCACGCTTGTCAAGTATGCTGTTGTTATCTTACCGATTCCCCAGATCTTAGAGTCCTTTTCCCCTTCCTCGTAAATCCCAGCGCCCTTGGCCTGCCAGTTCTCACCAAAAACTTGCTCTACAAGTTTGCGGCATTTGTTAACAGTAGATGGGTCACCTTTCTTGAAGGTGTTGATGATTTCATTTGCCACCACCAACGACTTGTTTTGGAGCCTTGATAATGGCTTTTGAGCAAAAATGTTGACAAGACGTGATAGACGTACGGCGTGTTCCCCCAGACGTTGTCAATGATCTCGCGTAGTGTTTGGAAGTCCCACATGAGGTGCCAAGCATCCTGATTAGGAACAACTAGGTCGGCTGACGCGAGGGTGAACCACCGGTTCATCTAAAATACATGTCAGCCGGCGTAAACGCGGACGTCTCGAGGAGCGCGTACGTCTGGAGGCTCGATAGTGTCCCCATTCCATGGCACACCAAACATGCCATTGCAGGTGGACTCGATAACAATGTCATATGACCCCTTCTTGCGCGCCTCCATCGGGACGATATGTTCCACCCTCCGATCGCCGCCAGCGCCACCTGTTATACCTGAAACCAGCTGAGCAATCACCGGGGAGGGAAAAGGCGCGTCCGCAATACCTTGTAGAGGCGTGCCGTCGACCGTGTATACCATAGCCTCACATCCGGGGTCAAATTCGACTGCCAGCATGGTCAATTGTAAACAGAACAGTGGAGTATAGGACATACATTGAACGACTTCATACTGCTGCCAGTACCCGGGAATAGTGAGAGATACCTTCCACCAGTGATTCGTCTATAAGATGATAAGCGGCTGTTTGTCTTGCGTTGCAGAGTACACACCCCTTGGAAGAGTCAATAATCAACACTAACGCCATAACAAAAGACTTACATGAAGGTCCAAAGGACTGATACTTCTTGGCGGGCTTGAAGTCCTGCTTCATGGCCTCCTTGAAGGTTGGCTTGGTAAGTCCGGGGGCACTCCAGCTACACAGATAGTATTTAGATGATTTCCATAGTATTCAAGTATGCCAACGCACACTTGGAGCTTGATGTTGGCCTCGCCGTCAATTCTGTGCGTGTATAGCACTGAAGACAGGTTGACATCGGCGTAATGGCCGCCAGTAAAGGTGCCTAATCGCCCTTGCGTGAGGTCCTTGACCCACTTCGGGCCAGCAGAGTAGTTGAGTTCAGGATAGCCCTGCGGGGCGCGGTGACCGTGGCTGCAGCTCATCGTTGCTGTCGTCGGCGAGTAGGAAGCAGACTCGGGCAACCGGCGCGAGATACCCCACAACAGGAACAATCATTATGTCATCCTTCTTGTACTTTTCTCGTTCAAATAAGTTAAAAAATCCAGCTCTAAGTGGAAAAGGTAGCGAAGAACCACAAGAAGCTATACATGTACACACGCTGACTATTGAACGTAATGCTCTGGATGACTGTTCTCACTAACAATGATCACTGATTAGTCCAAATTGCCTATCTTCGACTCTCTGTGCGCAAGGTCTGATAAGCCCGTCACGATACAATCTTGGATGACTCTGCGCTACTTTTGGCCCATTGAGAACCGCTTCTCCAGCTGCGCTTCTAGTACTTACGGGACCCTCTATTTAATGGCACGTTCGCTGTTCTCGACTCTGGCAAATCTATGATGTCCATCCACGAGGTGCCGATGTTGGCCGAGCGATTACAGACTAACAATACTCTAAACGCACAATAGCAAGAAGCGATGGCGTATCTAGAGAAGTCAATTGTTGCCACCAAGAAACTTGTGTCGTCTTTCAGCATCATCACATACGTGCTTGGGCATTCTCCGTTTCTACGCGCACTATCTACATAAGAGCGATTTCATGAGACGCTGATAAACCTTGGAGAATCTAAGTATACTCTCCAAAATCGCACGAAGGCCGCAGGCAGGTATCCTCACGGCGGCATCTTCGAAACGTTGTTGGAAATAGCTCTGTGGGGATTCGAAGTAGTACCCGAGTACTACTGTATATAAATCTTGTCCAACCAAAGCGGGCGCTCTCAGGACACCATCATGCAGTATCCTACACCTCAAGGTTCGACGTCGAAGACCTTCTGCCCCCCTCCTCTGGACGGTACATTGGCGCTCCATGCCTTTCCGGAATTCCATGCAAGGAATAGTCCCGACCATCCTGTGTTTCGCTATGAGGATTCAAGCGATGGAGGCATAAAGACTCTACACTGGGCTCAAGTCTTTCTCGCCATCCAAGCTGCTCGGCAGATTGTTCAAGATGCCTTCGGAGTACCCCCCTCAGGAACTCATCCTGTAGTCGCACTTCTTGTCAACACGGGTACGTGCATCTCCGGTCCAAGTATCTCTGCGAGTTGTTGATCACCCACCCAGACACAATGTCGTATTTTGCCGTCAATCTTGGTCTCATGCAAGCCGGATTCGTTCCGTTCCCTATCTCCGTCCGGAACTCTACTGCTGCCGTGCTGCACATTCTGAGGGAGACCAATTGTACTCGTATGATTGTCAGCCAAGATCAGCACCTTCAGTCCATAGCCAACATGGTTTCTCAAGAATATATATCTGGGAAATTGGGACCTATGCAAAGCAACCCAATGCCCTCCTTCGACAGCATTTATCGCTCTCAAAGTGGTACTCGAGACCTTACAAATCAATCGGCCTCCAACTTGGACACAGCGATAATATTTCACTCTTCTGGGACCACTCGCTTTCCCAGTCCAATCTACCTCAACCACCGCCATGTCCTACAGTTTGCTTCGATCCCTTGTAAGTGCTGCCAAAACGAATAAGCGCAAGCTGACATTGATCTTTGCAAAGGGTACGGAGAGATGGATTTATGTGGGTACACTTGTGCAACGCAGGGAGCGCCAATGTATCGTACGTCGACTATCGTTCGTCAATCTGCCTGCATGACGTATTCGTAGACGCGATGGGGTTCATGTGGACCTGCTTCATGGTAAGCCTTGTTCTACGTAATACCGGACTTGGCTCTGGGTTAATGTAGACTACCAGATGTCGTCCGGCATGGTTTTGGCGGTATTCCCGCCCATGGAGCCTCCTGTCGTACCCTCCTCAGAACGCTGCCTCACCAGCGCCACGAAGCTTGACTGTAACGTGATGTTCACGGTGCCTTCCTTCCTTGAGGTGTGTCGCGTTACTACAGGCATTGAGGTCAAAGTGAAATTTGATTCTCGAAGGACTGGTCTACAGATTCTGCGGCGATCGAAGCATTAAAGGCATTCAGTGTCGTGGTACGTTCTCGATATTATCTCTCCTTAAACCTCCGGCTCCCTGACTTGATTCTCAGCGCTTTGGTGGAGGACCTTTGTCAAAACAAGCAGGCGACACTCTGAGATCTCACGGTGTACCTCTCATCATGACCTATGGACTGTCCGTATTTTACGATTTCCCCATTAGATACTCATTTACCTCATAACAGAACGGAAGTGGGAAGCGTCGGCGTCTTTCCCAGTGCGTTCATCTTCAGGTTATCAATGGTAGCTTAGTGAAGTATCGTACTGCAGAGGCACCCTACCCAGAAGGTTGGGAATGGATACGAGTCAGTACCTGTGTTCTTCAATGACTCAACTCTTAAGGGCCTGTTCAGGTCGCGCCTTACATGGACGCCGCCTTCGTACCGGTGGAGGAAAACATCTTCCGCCTGTATGTCAAGGTCAGGACCTTCAAAGAAAGCTTATGTACCGCCTAACGTCCTTTTAGGAATCGCCTACCCTTACGCCGGCCGTTCTGAACGCTGAAATTGACGGAGTCAGGGCGTTTGACACGAAAGATCTACTCATTCGACACCCAGTCAATTCCGCTTACTGGAAGATATACGGTCGAGCAGGTGAGGCGAGCACTTGCGTTCCCTGATTCTGTAGTGACAAGCGAGGCGTCTAGATGACCAAATCATGCATAGTACTGGTGTATGTACAGTACTGCTATGATGCACATATACTGATATCTATTACAGGAAAAGGTAATCGTCGTGCATTGACTGAGACAGACTGACTTCAATTTCGTCGCCCATGTAGACGAATCCGGAACCCATAGGTAAGTCTTCCCGGGTGTGGGGGAAAACATATGCCGATAGTTCTTTTCTCTAGAGCTCACATTGCGGGGTGACAAACACGTCGCGAATGCGATTATGTTCGGGAGGGCCAAGTTTCAACCTGGCGTGCTCATTCTTCCACGACCTGAATACGCTTTCGACCCAGCCGACTCTGTAAAGCTTGCGGAATTCCGAAACAAGATATGGTCTGTACTGTGTATTTCCAAGCGTCTGCTCGTTCGACGTTGATTTCCTTATAGGGGCACTGTGACGATCGCCAATAAACAGGCGCCACAACACTCGAGGATTTACAAAGAGGTCAGTCGGCTTTTTGTATGGCCGGAGACGGTTGAATAATGATTACTCGACGTATTAGATGATTCTTGTAGCCAGCCCTTCCAAGCCTTTCGAATACACATCGAAAGGATCTCTTCGTCGAGGTGCTATTATCGACCGATATCACGACGAGATCGAAGGCATATATAATGCTGTTGATGATATTTCACGTACGGAGTCTACCCCGCCTGACGTATGGGACCTCAAGAACATCACCGTCTTCGTTCGTGGCATAATTCATGACGTTCTCTCTCCTTCTGTCGGGGACGACATAAACATCTTTGACGCAGGTGGCGACAGGTACATTTCCCAGAGGATCTTCTGTCGAGCGTTGAATGATCATACTTATTTACAGCCTGACCGCAACGTCTATCCGTAACTCTCTTCTTCGTGCAATGCACCAGTCGAAATCTGTTCCGCTCGCCACGATTCGACTCTTGCCGCAGAACTTTGTATTCGAGTTCCCAACAATTATCGCGTTGAGCGCCTTTATCCGCGGTTTCGTCATCGGGTCTTTCAAGGTACCTAGCGCAAAGGAGCTGGAGGAGGACAAGGACGGATATTATCCGGCCGATACACCCCTTCCAATGTCTGGTCAAACTGTGGTGAAGCTGTTTGCGGGAAAAGGAGAGCCGCCTCTGATTATGATTCACGGTCAGTTGGTCGTTTCCGACTGAAACATGTTTTTAACGAACCTGCAGGCGCTGGAGGTTTATTCTTTGAATACGCAGCGTACGCGGAAAAGTTTCGGACTGCGGTCTGGACGCTGCAAGTCACACCGGACACGCCATTGACGACGTTGGATGAAATGGCTACTTTCTACTTTGCGAAGATCAAGGAACAGCAACCTACGGGACCATACCGGCTTGCTGCGTACTCGTCAACGAGCATCCTTGGCTTTGCGATCGCCAAGCTCTTCGAGGACAATGGCGACGACGTCGTCCAACTAGCGATGCTTGACCATTTCCCACCTTTGTTCGTCTACTCCGCCAACCGGGTGGGTAACATCGATCCTAGAAACCCGGCTAACCGGGAGAAACTTGTGGCGCTGTCTAGGGACGCCATCGGCGGGCTCATGAGGCGGGACGCAAACTGGGAGCTTTTTAAAACCCAGCTTCCAACGTTTCTTGAGGCGTCAAAGGGCCTTCCGGCTCCCGTGCTAGCAACGACGGCCGCTACTACGGTCAAGAAGTATATCACCCTCGTTGCCGATTTTGTATATGATCTGACGACCGACTCGACTGGCGTGTCATCGCTGGAGCTTATGGTGAAATGGATGGCGTCCGTTAAGGCCCCTGTTTGTGTTTATGTCGCCAGGGCGGGAGCTGTGGGTGGTATAGCCGACGAAGATAAAGAGGACTGGGCGGATTTGGGAGCCAAGTATCTGCCTGGGACTCGAGTTGTCCCGCTGGAGGGTGGGCATTACGAGTTTTTGATGAACGACAAAGTCATTCGTGGCTTGCAGGAGGGATTTTGATTGCTCTTTGGTCGAGTATCCTGTAACGAGAATGTATTTGTAAGTAATCATTAACGGATTTAATGTGTGGTGCAAATATACATGTTATCTAACGACATTTCCTGTCGTACCTGAACGAGCCACCTTCAATTGTGTTTGGCTCTCAAGCTGACCGGAGACCCCTGCAATACACCCAACATTGTTCTTTCTGTCATTGAGAGAAACAAAAAACAAGCCCGAGTTCAGCAATCAATGTCTACTACAAGTATTTATAACCGTGTCTACGACTTCAAGATGTGGTCACAAAATTTGTTCACGGTTGAAAGCATTTCGCTCTGGAAAACGTTGAGCTACAATCAATGACAACAAAACACACAGCTCACTAAAAACAACAACATCTAAACCTTCTGCCTTTAACATCCGAAGACAATCTATCATGCGGCAAAGCGCTTCCTCAGCGGCATCATAAACCAACCGTTGGTCGATTGATATGCGGACACTTTGTAACCGAGCCATGTCTCTTCTTTCGGTATGCCAACGGGACTGAATTACTAGGCTCAATGATTCAACAAACCGCACGTCATCTGGGCTGCGCGCGATCGTACACTCGAAGTGGATCATTTGTGGCAGTAATAAGGGCGTAGCAGAAGCGCTTAGATGTATAAGGTCCCCCGGGGCCCCCTCAACTTGGAGCTTGAAGGTATTGATGGACGCCGATGAGAAAGGAGAGACGAACGAGGATATCGAAGTTGTGCCACATAATAAGCTCATGCGAACGCACGCCAGTACTGGTGACTGGGCCACAAAGGATCTGAGAGCAGAGATGTAACCCGCAACATCAGCATCCTCCTCGTCTCCGAGCCAATGAGGAACAAGTCTGAGTTCTGTCAAGGACATGCACCGAAGATAACAGAGTAGCCCAATATGGACCAAATTCAGGGATTTAAGATTCGAATGAAGGAGGGATTCAGATGGCCCTGGTTCTCGCACAGAAAAGGTCGAATATGCATGGAGGTTAGGGCAATGCGCGAGTAGCTGACAGTCGTCAAGGAATGTGGACGTGCGTTCAGTTTCAAGATGTGTTAGCTGATGCCAGGGAAAAGAGGACTGAAGAGAATCACTCAAGGGAAAGAGACCTTCCAATTTGAGGGATCGGAGCCTTGGCGCATGCCGAAACATGTCCAGGGTTTGTGCAAAGGAATAGGATTCAATGCCCACAGCACTGTGCACCTTGAGCGATACAGTCACTAAAAGCGGCAGATCTCCCACAGCTCGCAGCTGTGGAAAGCTCTTCATCGTCCCGGATATAGTGATATCGTACCAGCGCAGGGAATGACTTTTGATAATGTCAAAGAACTCTCCACTGAGCTCTACGTCGAACGACACGGGTGATGATCTCTCGAAGACGGTTCTAAGCATGGGGATGCTGCAGATACCGGTCGATGACAACCGACAAGAAGGGAACGACCACAAAGACGAAGGCGCTGAGGTTATTTGCCTCCAAAGGCGGCATACGTGTCCGAGACGCCATGGTCCATCTTGGATTGATGAAAAGGGGTACGGTTTCTTCACAACGAGTTTGAGTATTCGCAGTAAGACTTCAACTGGAAGAGTATGGACTGGAGGAAAGAGTTTGATATGCGCGGTGCGGGATTCTTGGAGGTTGGCCAGGACTTCGGTGAGATGTGCAATCCGCTCCTGACACGATGTCATGTCCTGTTCGATAGTGTGCACAGAGTCTAGGATGGCACGTCGGTCGGGTTCCGGTGTATTAAAAGCGATACATTTTCCAAGCTGATCATGGAATGGGAATGAGCGGGAATGGAATGAGCGAAGACCGCAGTTTGGGCAGGCGTTGGACACTTAAGCATATCAAGGCGTATCCGACAGTTCGCAGCCAGGCTTACCATCCAAATGAGTCTCTTGAGGTGAGAGCATGAGAAAGAGCTATTTCTCCACGTGATCCCGCCGCGTTCGGTCCGAGCCAGGAGCAGACAGGACCCAAGTCCAACAACTGCTTTGGTCTTTACGCGCATTTTCAAAACACCGTATACATCGCACTGAACTTACTTGCGGCTGCTTCACTATTATGGCTCAAGCGACAGGCTCCACTGCAATTCAACTCCCCGACCTTGCTTCATATGTTCGACCTTTTGGCCTGCGTACCAATTCGCGGTGTAAATGGGCGTCAGACACGTCTATTGAACACTTGAGCTCTGTGTCACTCATCGACCGCGGCCTACTATGCGCAGTGACGGGCGGTTTGCTCGCCTCACTGTGCTTCCCAACATGCGATGGATCTCAACTACGTGCAGCAGCGGATTTCATGACGATTTGGATGATACAATACACGCGGCATGCACGCGGGGATTTCACCGATTGCGAACCATATCATGACCTCGAAAATTTAGAGTCTCTTGGCTCAGATCGCCTGTTCCAATAGTGAGTAAAAAAACATTGCGTTTTACATGGCGCAAATTTCGCACAGTTCCCTGCCGGGATTGCGACTGCTCTGCACGAATCAGTCTGAAGAGTGGAACCGGCAATTCATCGCATCGCTCAATCGCCATAGACGAGCCCAAAATGACCGACAGTTTCACAGCGGCAGTGACACTGTCATACCCACAATAGATGAATATACGTCGTCCTTGGACGAATACAGTGGGGTTTATGTTATGATCGACATGGTGGAGCTCGTAGAGGGCCTACATATTCCAGAACACACTGACGAAAGCCGAAGACTTAGATCCACCGCAGCCAGAACCATCTCTTACGTGCTGGTAAATTCATGCCCGTTGCTTGGACCCATATTTCACATCATTCGTTTAGGATATAGTCTCCTTCAACACTGCCCAATCCTCCGTACCGAAGATGCCTAATCTCATCGCCGTCATTATGGCGCAGGAAAGCCTTTCCCTACAAGCGGCGCTACAATACGCCGGCGATATGATCAAGGATGCCATCACTGACCTCTCGGTTCTGGAGACTAGCTTGATGCGCGCGGCACCTGCCTCGTCGTGGTCTTCCTTAATTTGGCGACGGCCTCAGGCTGCGAATCCGACTGAGATGAGCGGAGAAGATTATGATATGCGCTTGTGGGTTCGGGGGATCAAGGATTGCATTTCTGGGATCGTAAATTGGGCGAATGAGACCGAGTTATTCTTCGGAACGACAGGGGCCAATGTCCGGGATTACGGATGGGTCTTTTTGTACCCACAAGGTCACACATAAGTGATGTCTCGCACAAACCAGGTATGAGTCTCGTCTCGTGATCGTGTCTTCCTACTAAAAGTTTCAACGATCGTTGACTAGATTGTCTCGCCCTGCTTGATTATCGGTTGAAGCTCAGTCAGACTACCCCTTTCTGCTTCATTGAATCGTACATACTCTGACCGAGCACCGTAGTGAGTTGCGATACTTTCAAATTATGCTTTCTTGGATCAGCTAGAACAGGCAACCGAATTCGGACACCAAGGGTTTCACGTTGTTGACATATGACAATGGCGTTGTTAATCAACGGCCGTCTCGTCACCTAGCGCAAGACATAGTCGGCGGCTGATTGTACTCTGATGGTGCGTCTCATCCTACTAGCAGAGTCACCGCGGCCCCCGGCGTCTGCTTCAGATCAGGCAGGATCGATAGTACCGTTATCAATTTCCAGGCTTGGTACTTTGAGGAAGTACAAACAGCTTCCATGTTCACCGAATTGAACACATAACCTCGGCGTCAACAGATCAGCCAAACGCGTCGAAGGACATATGTTTTCATCGTCTCAGTCCGACCTCTGATTCATGTTTGCGGCCCAACATGTCTACCTTTGCGAACCTGCCGGTACTTGCAGTATATAAGGAGTCCATTGTTTGAGTTTTGACAGCATTCCTCTGCAAATATGTTGTTCAGCGCTCTCTCCGTCTTGGCTCTGTCCGCAATTACATTCGCATCCCCGGCACCACTGCTCCACGCTGTTGCTAGAGGAGATGGCGACAAGGATCACCATTGGGACGACAAAGACTGGTAGGGACTCTCATTATCCTGCTTTTCAATAGCCTTACCTTCTTCTCAGTGTCAAAAGGGTACCTCAAACTAACTACGTATGATGGCGAGGACTACGGGTATGTTGGAACAAAGTTTGCCTACTACGGCGCGTACACGAAGGCTTCGCACGACGAAGAAAAGTTGCTCGTCGAGATCGACGAGTCTTGGGATACCTGGGGACCCTTTGATTTTAAAACGCTTGTATGTAATATTCTTTTCATTCCATTCTCGTTCTTTATTGTCTGACACTTTGCAGAACGGTAATCCTTCGAACCTTTACCTTTCTGGCATTGTAGGTATTGAGAGTACCTCGGACGACATCGGCAAGGGAAGCTACAAGTGCGTTTTCCTCTCACTTCTCAAATTGTAAATCTGATTAGTCGCTTCGGTAGCTACATCTACCTTGGCGGTGCAGTGGCACCCACTCCTCCCGGCTCATCCCCACAGACAGTCGATAACACATACTCGTTATTGAACAACGGCGTGTCAAGGAACGTCGAGACTGCTATCGTACGTGCCTTGTATTATCGTTTAATTGATTCTCATCCACCGTGGATAGTTCCATGCGTTTGATAAAAAGACAAAGTGCTTCGACGTCCAGTGGGTCAACTGCGATTACTGTAGTGTTTCGACCGCAAATTCACATAACGGGTCACGGGGGTCTTTGAAGTGAAGCTATATATACATCATAACGGGTCACGGACCACTTTGGTCAGGCACGAGCCTCCAAATAAGGAAATTTCAGGTCCCGCTATAAGCGGAACTGTCCAAAAAAGGCAATTTAAGGGTCTGTGAAGCTGTTCGCTGTAACTTCAGACCATAATGGGTCACAGGCTGTGAAGTTACGGTTGAAACGCTACAGTACTCCTGCCCGAGACATTCGTCGGTGTCTATGAGGAAGGCACGTCGATTCAAGTCAAGTTGTCTCATTAGTGTTTAACGGACTGAAATAGACAATTTCTTCGGACTCTTTGGAACCGGCGACAAGGACACGTCCAAAGCCAAATTTGGAAAGGCGACTTGGGTGGTATGCATATCATCTTTCGCTCGACGTGTTTCCACTGATTGCTTGATATTCAGAAATCTCCTTTGAGGAGAAGTACTGAAAACGATGACTGACGTTTTATACTTATGCTGCATGGACTCCCTTCACGTCCAGTTTCTGCTTATGGATATCTTGTATTTTTTGGTGCAGTTGTAATCCTCGATGTGTGAATGTACAATTTTATGCCCCTACCCACATGTTGTTATACTTCGCGCGTTTGTTTCTCTCACGCCCATTTCGATTGTTACGCCCATCTCCTTCGCCCATGATGCTGATGTGCGAGAATCAAAACTGTATGTCTCTCACAGCTGCAGACATGCGCTGCTCCGCCTGCAAGAATGCCTACTACTGGTATGTGATACGCGCCTTCGTGCTGCCCCGATCAATACCTCTACAGTTCGGTTAAGTGCCAAAAGGAAGACTGGTCCATCCATAAGAAAGGTTGCGCTCTCTATGCCAAGGTTCGCGAGATCAACGAAGCACAGGAGGCCAGAGACGCGGAGAAGCTGAAGAAGAAGCCGTGGAAGACACACTGCACTGGGTGCAACGTTCGGTTTGATCCCGAGGAGCGCTACGACGAGGAAGAATGCCCCGATTGCGGCTACATAGCCTGCGAAAGCTGTGCATGCCATCACTCTCGAGGTGCGTTGCCGTTGCCGTCGTACCTTTAGACTTCCACGTTTTCTGACCGTCTAAATCAGGTTCGTGTTACTGCCCCAACTCAAACTTTGGCAGAAAGTACTGCGAAATGGGTTAGTCTCTAGCTCCGGTGCATTAGATCAGAATCTTATATTCTCTTGTAGAGCCAAAATGGTACCATATGAGCTCCGCCACAGGCAAGTCTTACAAAGGCGATCGTCATCCCATCGACCACTTCCACGAGTTCGATCCTAATGCATACGAGGCTGAGCCGAGGAAATGTGGTAACTGCGGGGAAATTGCAAAGTGCCTCAAGGAGGATTACCTTTGAGATTTGGATATCAAACTTACACATCTGAGCTTCATCCAAGTCTGAGAGACAAATCTAACTTCAATCAACAATAAACCTTTCCAAGTCTTAAATGTGATACACACTATGTTGACATGAGGGAGTGAAAACTTATGGCCCAAAAAACTAGTAGACCTGTGGAATGAATCTAGGCTTTGGTACACAATGTACATTCCAGTTTTGAGCAGGTAATTTACCAGTTTTCTACTGGTGTGCCACAGCCATGGTTGTCTGTGGACATCTGCTGGCTTCCATGACAGGGCCAATGTTCAAAACCTGCCACTGTCCTGAAGTATGAGATTTGCAAGTGGTGTTTAAAATGTGGACAGTGTGGTGCTCTGCAATGTGTGAGTCTGACCGGACACAAGCATGGTGGGCAATTGAAGCAAAAATTGCTGGGATGTCATTTTGGGGGGTAAATTACCGGAAAAAATCTCACGGGCAATTGCGCCACCCTTTAACGACAAAGAAGCATCCTCAGAGGCAAAAACATTCGATATACACAAATGACCCCTACCCGGATCGAACGGATGACCTTGTGGAAGCGATTTCCTAATGGGGAAAGCTGGAATCACACACTCTACCACTGAGCCAAGGGGTCTGGAGGTAGGTGCCAGAGACGCCAATCAGAGGTTTGAGCTTCAGTACTCATCTACTAGTCTACATAGTACTACGTGAGCTCATCTTTTTCATCAACTCTGCATGAACTTGAACTATGCGCCATCCTTGTACAGCCCACTCCAGATCCTGAACGACGCGTCGGATTCATCCCCTTGTTATGTAATGTCCCTGGTATAAACGCCGATAAGGTAGACGACACACCGAAGTACTTACAATCCCTGGCCCACACGACACTATTATATCCGAAGAACCTTTACTTGGCCTTTCTTTTACGCCCGTGCTCGCCATCGTCGTTCCTATAAATGTCTCTCATCCAGGAACACCCCTTTTCTCATCTACTAATACTAGTAAACCACTCCCTAAGAGATCTTCCGAAAGATGTTCCCATCCATTGCATCCCTCCTCCTCTTCTCGATGTGCGCCGTATCCGCCTCGCTCTAGACGCGCTACGAAGGCTGCATACCCGATCTCGCCAACGCGGGCATGACCATCATCAACAACCAGCGCGAGTGGGCTATGGCCTCTGCGACGAACGACGCGGTGATTATTTCGCGGTCGAGGATCAAAAACCCAGATACGCCCGAGTTTATATTCGAGGTGAGGGATGATGGGGAGTGGTTTACTATCAAGTAACGTTTTTGCTTCGACAGAGTAAGGAGATGGACTGACGACAATGATACTCTATAGGGAGGTCAACAACCATGATTTGGTCGTTGCATACGATCCAGTCGATAGTCTCCTCAAGTTCAAGTCCTTTGATCAACACGACGGGTAGAAGGTCTAGCTTTCTTGCATCCAGTCCAACTCACCCGTCCCACAGTGCGCAAATGTGGAACGTTTTCTGCAGCAGCTGCGACAGGCTTGCGTACGACGCCGGCAGCTTCTTGGCCACTGATTGCCTGATTTTGAATGTCCCGAGCGGCTTCTGCGTCCAGGTCGGGCCTGACATTGACAACCCAATGTACATCGCCACATGCAACGGCGACGTTCAACAGCAGTTCGACTTCTGGGTAGCTGCCGAGGACTTGGAGTGATAATGGCTAGACTGTATTTATTATTGCTTATTCTGCTATTCCGAGTAGTGCAAGTCCGTGGGTCTCGACAGAGTACATACATAAAACCAAAACATACAATAAATTAGGCATCAAGGAAACTCCAGCCTTCATATGATCAGCTTTGCTTGTCCTTTCTCAGTGACAACAGTCGCACTCCCTCGACCGTCCTGCATCGCATGGGACTCTACAACTCCCCACGCCTTGGCCGTACCTCCGTCCTGCGCCGAATGTACCTGCACCGAACGATCGTCTATATGGCGAAGCTGAATAGCAGGTTTGTGATCAGTGGCCCGCACTGAAAAATCGCCTGCGAAAGCACGAGGAAGCATCACTGTCGCCGGTGCGTTCGTCGCAGTGGCCAGCAGCTTGAGCTCCGGGCTCCCAGCCATGCCATTCAAGTTCAACTTGAGTGGCCGCTTGGCAGTGCTGGCGTCGACAGCGAGATGATACGCGTCGGAACGCGTCGAGTCCATGACCGCTGTGATTTTCCTGAACGATCCAAGTAAGCTAAAGTCAAGATTCCGGTATCAAGGCGTTTCATACCCGGTATGACTGCGCAGGAGGACCGTGCTCTTCCCCTTCCCCGTCCGCTTCGCAGTTTCCCTCAACCGCACCTCCACCTTGATGTCGCCATGCCCTGTCTTCAGACGCAGCCCAGACTGAGCATCAAAACGGCCGACGATATGACCCGATGTGACGCCGAGAAATTTATTACAGTAAAGTGTCTGTTATCGTGCCGACAATTAGCACGAGAAAAGCGGCAGAGTATATAGGAGCTCACATCATCGATTGTAATAGACCTGAGTTTCTTGATACTAACAGTCTTGATACGCAACGGACCCTTGAACGTGCATCCGAAATGAGACATCGCTACCGACAAGGATTTCGTTTGAGCGCCATCAGCCGGGAAGCTGACGGTAACGTGAAAGTTGAAGGGTCGTGGCGTCTCTTGAGAGTGTGGTGTCTACACGTAAGAGTAAGATGAAGCGCAAGCTACAGATCGTACTTTGCATACTTACCACAATCTCGATCCCGCGAGCTTTATCCGAGTTTCTGATCTCCTTGACAGAGCAAGCTTGCACATCTGATACCCCACATGTAAAGCCAACGTTGATGCGAACGTCTTTCGAGGAGGTATGCCGTTGGGAAATTGTGAGGGTTCCGGCCGCGTACGATCCGGAGGATGTGAGCAAGATGTCTTGAGTAGTACTTGGAAACTTAAAGGATTCAAAGATCCAGGTCTCTGGATTCCCAGGGGAACCGCGGGCTAGTTCCACTTCAGCTCAAGCGAAGTACCAGTCGTTAAATGATGTTTACCTGGTTTGTGCGATGTATGCTCTCGGGCACTGCTGACCATGATGGAAATGCGGGAAGGTTATGATATGATGCCGTTGGGCACTACCTGGTACTTGTATCATGCTGAGAGTGTATCAGGAGAAACGCGATGATATGGTGCGTGAGGAACGTGTCCATCGTGTGTTGCGGCATCTTGGAACCAGAGTCTCCTCGACATGCGTAGAAGAAGCATGTTGTTATGCGAGTACGTGTCTGCTGCGGTAAACGTCGACAGATGATGAGAGTGGAAGACGAAAGCGGACATCAACGCCAGAACGATTTCCCTTACGTCATCCGTACCAAACCAAACAACAACGGCATTCGCCAAAAATCACGGGAAGAATTCCGTCTTGAGAATGGGCATGCCAGTGTGGAAGTACCGGTCCTTCAGTAACTTATCAACCATCTCAATAGTAAGAGGCTTTCCAAACGTCTGACTCCGCTCAAAATCTGTTCTTATAACAAAGTCGTTGCGCCCCATAACCTCTTCGTGATGCCTATCAAAGCGTGAGCCACAACGAAGACGACACGAACTAAAAACTAACCGGCCTATTATATGTCGGCGTAAAGATATGGCCGAGTAGTATTCGCCACAAATGCTGCCGTCGGTCGCGTCCTTCTTTGGCCGGTGACAGACAAGGTTGTAGCCTTGGTGTACCAACTGCTTTTTTACGAGAAGATCGGTCTTGACAGCCATAAAGTTGGCGCTATCAAGGATCGTGAACGAAACTTCGGACGAGAACCGATGAGGTCGTGGATGCTTTTGCACGGCGTGGTGGATCTACGAGTCAAATATTTGAACACGTAGCCCAAAGAAGATGTAAACAACGTACTGCATCCAACCATGTCATCGCATTATGTTCGACATGATTCTGGTATTCCAGTATACACGTCCGACAGGCGTACACCGGACAGATGTGGTTCATTGCGCTGCCGGTTACCTCTGCTGGGTGGATGAATTCCAAGCCAACGGAAGCTAGATTCTCTCGCGGTACTATTGGTGTCCTCGCGTAAGTATCTACCTAGTTCGAAATGTAGATCATACACACTTTTTTGGCAGTGATGGTTGAACAGCTCTACGAGGTGGTTCACAACTTCCTCGGTATCTGGATAGAGACGGAAGTTAAATTTCAAAGCAGGCGTCTTCCACGGCGTCGGGCCGCCCGTTTCCTCAATCCCGCGAGTGCAATTGGGTGAAGTCCACATACCGTCGCACCAGTGCACCATGACATGAGGATACGTAACTGGGCGGTGGCAAGTCTTGCACTGGAATATCGTCGTCACGCTCGAAAGCCTCGTTTCGTCGGCAGAAGGATCAACTTCCTGCAGAAGTCCCACCAAGCGTCTTTTCTTCTCTATAAACCATTCGTTGAATATCTCGGGGAAGCAGTCAAAGACCGGGCGAAAGCTATCGACCGTGAGTTCCTCCCAAGGTTCGTTTTTCAAAACAACTTCCCGAAACTCGGGGATCTCGATCATCTCTTGGGGAGATGGGATGAGTATATCGTGTCGCAAGTCATTCTCCATGGCTGCCTGTCGGTGAGCTGTGTCCAAAATCAGGGTGACCAGACAGTCATGATGAACGTTGCGTAGGACGACAGCAAGTTCCTGACGTTGAATGCACAGCTCCGCGTACTCCAACGTGCGCTCAACTTCACTTCGGATCGAAAGCCACTCTGAAGAGAATTAGGCAGGCTAGACGACCACTGGAGAAACGCACCAGGCTCATCCAGGACTTTATCGATGCACACAAATGAGAGGGCCTTGAATACAGATAGGCCCATTTTTTCCGGTGTCTGAGCAAATGGCGACTCTTCAGCTTGCAAACGCGCGATAATCCTAAGAAGATACAGTCGTCAACTTCTGCTTTTGGAGGCGACATATTCACCCACATGTGACACCGCTGATTGCGACGCTGTCTTTTGGCCAACAATAGCTCATTGGCCGCGAGAAGATACGACTTGCATACCTATCGTGCATGTTCAGTACTGAATTCGAGGCACATTGAAGCCCACGAAGCACTAACAGGATCAACTTCGGTACTATATTTCCTCAATGACTGAAGCCATTCGGCCACATTGAAAGTAATTTCCTGTGAAGAAGCCAGTTTCTCGGCGCGCGCACACGCCCTGAAATACTCGTCTACTTGAGGTAGAAAGTACATAGGCTCTTCGCCTGGAGCAGACTGTCGAGAAGAAGTAAGCTTCAGGATTTCATGCCGTACATCTTGTGTTTGTAGGGGACTCTGGAGGAACTTCAATATGGGCGCTTCAGGAGTGTACCTACTATTTTCGTCAACTGTAGGCGGAGAACATTGAACGGGAAACGCACCAACGGTTTGCACAGTGCTTACACGTCCATTGCAGACGCCGCGGATATGGGATTGTGCCCGGATTCCTACAATTCAGACTCTGGATGAGGTATTCAATTCGCGGCGTAATCACTGGAAGCATGAATGTGTTTACTCACCCGCAAATTCGTTCATAAAGAAACAGATTAGGCGGTAATCACGCATCACCGCGTCGGCTTCTATGATAGCAAGCTTATGGAACTCCTTGGCTTCCCAGGCCATCCAGTTGAGCGTTGGGTGCACCTCAGGAACTTCG
>JADNYV010000617.1:0-19941 GCA_015501055.1 Mucidula mucida | reverse complement strand
TTCACGTACGAGGACGATAAAAGACAAAAACGGTCATCGGAAAACGTGCCGAGCATGTTTTGCAGAAACGCTGTGCGAGGGTCACTGGCCGAAGCGTCGCTAAAGGACCTGAGGGTTCGCAGTTCTCGCTCGACTTCTTCGATTCCGTAGCGATGCATTCCCGTCTTTTGCAGTACCTTGATGGCGTGAAGTCCTGGCGCCCTTGCATGGCTGCCGAGTAAGACCTTTCCGTACGTCCCGCGGCCTAGCGTGCCTATGATTTCGAAAGATGATATAGAGGATGCAAAGATGTTTCGGCCAGCGAAGAGAGATTTGGGTTGTCTGGTACGGTGGAAAGGGTTCTGTAATGTGAGAATAGGTGTGGCGGGACAGTTCCGTCGGATTTCTTGAGCGACGGCAGCGCGAAAAAGTCGTCGTCCTCCAATAGCGAGTCGTCGTGAGGCGTTAGCGGTCCGGCTGAGAAGGACGAGGACGATGTGCCATGGTCTCTTAGGGCGAGGGATAAATGGCGATTTGGTTTGGATAGGTGGAAGTGGAAGGAGTCGTCAGAGGAGAATGATGCCATCCTGCTAAGAGACGAGAGAATAGGTCGTCCGAAGTCAAGAACACCAACAGACGCCCGGGTGTTATATCCGCCAGATAAGCTCGAGAAGTCTGGAGCGCCGCCTGTCTACTCTGAAGGAGCCAGTCTCTAGAAAGAAATCGCCGAAGGTGTCGCTGCGGTTACCGCCAGCTGGCACGTCAAATGGTAAACGAATGGACCAAGTTCAAGTTGGAAAAACAATGACGCATAGTTCAACTTCCTCGATCGTGTATGTCACAAGTTCGCCCCTCTGAACGTTATGTGGTCAGTAATCTTCCTGTGAAATGCGTCTAGAAGTCATAAACATGCGGGTCTATTAGTAGCAAGCTAGTCGCACGTTCAAAGTGACAGCAAACTGTCTATATATGTAAACGTTTTGACGTTTGGCACTCTTATCAGGCAATCGGCACCATGAATGGTAGGCTGTTCGGTCGAAAAGAAACGCACAATAGACATCAATCCTCACAGGCGTGAACATCCGCCACATCCAGAGTCACGGCATTAAACTCGTGAACACCTGTATCTGTTTGTCGACAGGTAGACGACCGGCACATCTCGCCCGTAGATTCATGCAGGCGTTCATCATCCGGCGAGTCTATGCTTCGAAAATGGGCAATCGGTGATATGATACACTTGATTTCAATGCAAGATTCCTGGCACATGCCTATATGGCTATGGCCAGCTTTCTCTCTCTATACAGTGCCCATAAGCTGCTATCCCAAAACCCTGGCCCAACTTCATCGTTCACTTACTGTAACGTTGGTCACCCTCTGCACCTCGATCAACAGGTGGACTATGATTGAGGTCGATAACATATGTATGGCGGTGGCGTTTGCGAGCTGAGTGGAGAACGGCCCGATCGAAACGAAAAAGCTGGCATACCTTCCCCAGGTCGTTTCGAATCATATCTTTCAAGGTTCCTTCAATGAGATCGAGTGGAGCCTGTACGGGAGCAAGATCCAAGTGATAATCCTACTATTAGCAGATAATGAAGGCCACGGGAAGAACAAATGACTTGCCACTGGCTAATGCGCGTTGAAATACAATGCTGTGCTCTTAATCAGAAGCGGCCGCGACGTCTGCATCTGTGGCACTACCGGGGACACCAGATTCTGAGTGCAGTTCCCTTGACTGGTATCGAAAGTGGCGTGTATGAACTCACATACTAGGACAGGTAGAGTCAACCTGCACTCTATATTCTTGAGCAGTCTTAGCATCCGCATCAGTCGGAGGGTTTTCTGGCGCTGCTGGCAGAGCTATGCCTGAAGCATTAGCGGGAACAATGGAAGCCATGTCAAAGCGTAGTGAGGTGAAAGAAGGGTTGTCCAGTCTCAGTCTTAAACGATTCACGATCACGGGACTCGAATAGTCGCAAGCGGCATGTGCGCGTTGATCCAGTATCTCCGGGTTGGACGCACCTGAGGATAGGACGGCCGGGAAGAAAGATAAATGGTACAGATTGTGCTCTTCGTACGTTTTGTCTACTATTGTCTACCTAGAAGACGTTTTGTTATACGCACTAATGCGTGTCTTGACTCTATTATCGGGAGGAAGACAACGAGGAATGTTGCCAGGAATAACCACGCCTAGACGAGGATGGGTTGAGAACACTGACACGAAACAGACTGGCGAAAGTACTCACAAACATGATACCAACGAATCCAGCAAAGAATTTATGCGAAAAGATGTACGGCGAGGCTCCAAGCGGAACAGGGATGATCTGTAATATTCGGAATCAGAACAGAGTCGGCAGACAGAAGTGGAGAGCTCACGAATGTTATGACCAACGTCAAGACGATGAAGATGAGCCCATACACCTTATAAGTGTGTTGGAGGGCGCGCAAATCCAGTCCATCGACGTTCCTTTCAGCCCCAACCTCTGCCGGCTCATCTGCGCGGGGCTTCTCCTTCTCATCCGTCTCGCCAACGGATGAAGCGTCTTCACCAAAATTGCCATCGCCACCGATGACTTCCATTCTTCTCGTCTTCTCCCAATCAAAGTTCGCCGGACGCCAGAGCGAAAGCCCGATGGATAAAATCCCGCCCGAAATGATAGCAGCTGCGTTCCCAGCGAACGATACCCACTGGTCACTGAGCGTGTCAACAGTGATTTCTCCACCAATGCCTTTGGCTGTAGCGAGCCAGACAACAAGAGCAATCGCCATGCCACCGATGGACCCCGCAACAGCGCCAGCGGTGCTGAGATCTTTCCAACTGAAATTGTAATACGTTAACGAAGCGTAGTGAGCAGAATAAGGAGTACGAACAGGAATGTCAGAGCGATAGGGAAGACACCCGACGCTGTGGATACACCCAGGAAGTAAAACAGCCAGCCAAGGGACTGGTATGACAATCAGCTTAGTGACCTGAGACGACGATAGATGACCTACAATTCCTACCGCGTGGAATATAGATGCCAGCGCACCAGAAAATATTGCCCAGAAAACGATGAAAACACGCGAGGCAGTGACCAATTCGGTGCTGGTAGCCTTGGGTCTAAAGTAGTGTCGATAAATGTCGTACGAAAATAACGTCGATGTAGCAATCATCTCAGCGCTCAACGCCTACTATCACGTTAGCCGGTTCGACGTGAATAGAGTGAAAAACTAACAGATGTGACACTCAAGAATACCAACAACAGCATGAGGACCGCTCCTGCTTTCCCCAGGAGGTATGTCACGGCCTCCACAGCAGCCAATCCTGCGCTAACATCGAACGCCGACAGGACAGGAAAATCGGGTAATGTCCCAAGCGCACGCGCCGACAGCCCAAGGCTCGTCCCGCATGTGAACGGGATGGAGAACCACGCGAATCCGCCAAGAAAGTACGCCCGCGCGGTCGTAGAGGGGTTTGAAGCTATGGCTCTTGACCAATATCCTATACGAGGCCGGAGGTGTCGGTCAATGTGTCAAACAACCACCACTCCATAACCCACCTTGGTCGCAAGTGACTAGCCCAAAGCCAGTAATGATGGACTGGAACATGCGGAATTGTATGAGTTGGGGAGTAAGTGGCCACGCAAAGTGAAGTATATACCTGGACAGCAAAGATCGCACCAGGCCGAGAACGGAAGGTCAGGTAGGAGCCGTGGTAGTTCCCTTCCACGGGATTAGTCTCAGCGGCGAGCGCTAATAGCTCAGCAAGTTTGCGAGGGCTGCCAATGATATCCGATGATGCGAAGACTCTGCAACGGAGGTGAGAACTTGTAGGGAGAAAGGGGTGCGCATACGCACGTAAAGCTAAAGCAGAGAAGGATCCCGATCAAGAAGAAGGTATGGGTGGCATCGCTGATGAAGGTCGCGCGTAAACCGCCCGTAGCGACGTATATCGAGACACCAACGGGGATTAGGAAAAGCGCCGCATATGCATCCATGCCCGTCAATGCGGTTACGACGGTACCTCCTCCGAGTAGGATGCATGCAGAGACAATAGAATTACAGACGATGCCACACCAGAGAAAGGCCAGATGGCCTGCTGTACCAAAGCGAATATAGGCAACCTATGATGATTGTGAACCAGAGATATCATTTAGACAAGGAAATTCAGTACCTCGGGAAATGTGGTCGCTCGATTAGCATTCATTTTGACTTTGCTTGCGATCACCGAAAAGACCGCGATTTGGAGGGTACCGCCGACTGCATACCTAAGGATGATTAGAACGAAATCTGCATCCATGCTTCAAGAAGGACGTACCACCACCCTCCCGAAACACCCATATTGTACGACTGTGTGGCGCTTTGCAATAAGGTTAAGCTCCATGTCCCTATACCACCGTGTTAGAAATAGTCAAGACGCATATATCGAGGAAATCTACAGGAGCTAATGATACCAGCCACCACCAATCCCGTTTTCAACGAGCGACTGGCAGCGCTAAACTCTGAAGCTGAATTTGGCGAGAACTCGGAAAACTTGAGCTGGATCCAGCTGATGACGTTCATCATCAAGGCGAAGAAGAGGCCAAGACCAAGCACTACGGCATATCCTACGCCTTGAGGAAGGGCGGGTTGGCAGACATGGCTCGAGGTATGCGAGTGACAGTGGCGGTCCAAGACGAACGTGAGTCCAGGGCCCAAGTTATAGATAATTTTCATCAGATGAATCAATCACGTATTGCCGATAGAGCGGAAGCGGAAGCAAGTAACGTTAGTCGACCGAGCCATTGTCACATTCCAGCACCATTTTGACGGCAATGACGTGCTCGACGCGTTAGCAATGGGGGAGATGTCGCGTATTTTGCAGGACAACGGGAGATAACGCAATCACAGAATTTCATAGGCTGCACACGGGCGGTGAATTATGATGCAAATAGCAAATGGGAGCATACTAGAGCGATAACTGTCAAAAGCGATTGCCGTCAAGAGCGTCGTGCTTTCTAGAGTGAAACTCGCGTTTATTATCGGTACGCATGGCCAGAAAAATGTTGGTATTCGTTGGGGTCGCGCCATAGCTGCAGTATAATAGCTGCCCGGCGAAATGGAGATCGTGGTTAGGAAGGAAGCGCGTAAAGCCTGAAAAGGGAAAACTCCCACGATCGAATTGCCTCCTTCACTTTCTGCGACTGATCTAGTTCATTCGAGCACGGATCCGGCGGCCAGGAAGTTGTGGTACACGATTCTAGCAAAGAAGCTTGATCGTCTAAAGATCCAAGCCTTTTAATATCAACAGAACCTTGTATTACTACTGCACCTTGAAGTTGGTTCTTGGTACTATAGACAGGTGCATATTCATACAAGAGTTCAAAGTCTCCCATTGCGGATCAAAACGTGCTGCCGAATTTTACCTGAAGCTTTCCCATCGTCGATTACACTTAGTCTGAGTCATACCAATTTCTTTGCCAGACTGAGATGAGGTGTGGACTCGGCATCTCCGAGTCTATCGACGGTGCCTGTACACTATTGTGAGTCTTTGACCAATATGTCAGCCTCTGGGGGAATAGTGCCGCTGATATGCAAGAGTAATTGAAGAGACGAATACTGTTTCATCAGAAATATACATCATCAAACATGAAAGCGATTGACTAAATGGAACGACCAATACGCAATGCTGGACGCGCCAGCATAAATAACTACCCTTATACCAAACGGATTGTCAGTCAAAAACGGGTAAGGGACTTTGGAAAGCACGATCAGCGCAAGCTAGCTCTGAAGAATCGATGGAACGTACAGTTCCCATTGATCGAACCACAGTACTCTGCCCACGAGCTATAGAACAAGGCACACGCGCCAACGAGAGGCATCGCGTAGCTCTGCGCCGACTTTGAGTACTTCTTCTCAAAGATGATGAAGTCCAAGAGGAGGGACGCAGCTGGAACAGCGTGTAGCGCAAGATCGACTGAGAGGGGAATCCGAGCGAGCTTGATCATTTGATTGGAGAAGGTGGGCTCAGAATTTCCTGCAGCTTCAGCCCGAAGTATTGCGTAAGGGAGAAACATCATGAGCGGCCAATAAACGCATGCGACTACTGCCTCGAGCTGCGACAGTGTAAAGATGAGATCTAGAAGGAAGATAGAGAGACACCAACAGGCATGGCAAGCATGAGGAGAGCGCGCTTCAGAGTTCTAAGACCTTGATAGAACCGTTAGTATTTGGTCGAATGGAACGCCCGACAGCATACCATAAACCCTTGGGAATATGTCCGCAAGTGCAGCTACCACCATAGCGAAGATCGAAACAAACAGACTAGTTGTTCCGTCAGTCCGCAACTGACAATCGAGTAGATATCCTACCCTTGAATAGTCAAGAACTGGAAGTGTCCTCCATACTGACTCGACAAGAACGCTGTGATAGGCAGCGACTGCAGCGCTTGAAACCCCCAGACCATCACACCTGCAGCGCCGACATGTAGCAGGAAGGGAGAAACACGTGAAGCCATAACTTAAGTCAAAGGCCTGGCAGTCTGCAGATGATGGTTAAGAGGAATCTGAGGATGTCGTACAATGCTCTCCTCATGATTTTCTCGGGCAACAAAGCGCCGATCGTGATCAGGTACGTCAACCAGCCCGCGTCAGCGCGCCGATGCGTGGCATTACATCGTGTATTCGTGATTGATGGCGCCTCAGACAAGCGCGGAAGGCACTTTTGGAACGCACGGTAAAGTTCTACTAGATCAAAAATCGCGAAACACAACACAACACGTAGTATCTAAACATTGGAGCGCGTAGAAGAGCGCACGCGCACGCGCGCCCGACGCGCGCCAACGATGTATATCTCATTACGCCCACTGTAACGACGCTGAGGATAATAATCAAGGAGAAACCTCCTCTGTTCATCCAAAATCAAAGATTCCAACGCAAAGCTCCTCGGAGTCGAATTGGCTATCGACAGATGTTTCCGAAGATTTCCGACGCGTCCAGTTCAGGTCTAGTTCGCGGAGCTTTCCGCACGTCCCGGGTCCTCTAGTTCTTGTCTTCTTCCCATCATCTCACCCGACCTACTCATTACTGCGGCGCATACCCCAAATATGCTCGCGCTATGCAAAGAAGTCGCCATCGATGTACTTTACGCAACAAAATACTTTGAAGATAGAATGTTCGACAAATAACGGTCAACGGTGCGTGGTCGAAATAAAAATTACTCGTAAAGGTCATTATAATCAATATTACCGAGGCGTAGGATATGTGACAAAGAACCCAAGAAAAACAAACATCGACTAGTCTGTGGATCCTTCCAACGCCTTGACGATGCCAAACGCTGCGCCTGCGGCTACACCGCCAACAAGCAATGTGCTGACAGCGCCCCATATGATGGTGAGTGCGTTGGTACCAGCGCCTGTTACCCGAGCCTTCACGGCACCGAAGACGAGCAGGATGAAGCCAGTAACAAGGCAGGAATATACGAGGGCGGTTGCTGCGCGGGGTATGAAGAAGTATGGGAATAGAGGGATGAGGCCACCGAGAAGGTAACCCATGCCAATGGTGAATGCGGAAACATAGAGGCGCAAGGTAGGAATTTCCTCTACGGAAAGAAACTATTAATACACTGAATGGAGATAGGATAGAGCAAACATACCAAGGCCCTCTCCAAACTTGAGCAGGAACGCTGTTAAGCCGACATCTTTACTCCATCTCAAGCTGGAGGATGATTCTTCGTCAGATCCCGAAGCATATCCATTGTTGGGTCCATCGACCTCGACGTCTCGTAGATTCTTAGCCACGGCGCGGCATGTCGTCTCGTCAACACCCACGGGACCCAGAACGTCTGCGACCTCTCTTTCCATCTCACCGGAGCAACTCCGTAGTACGCGCTCCGCGGTCTGCTTGTGCAAATAGCGATAGTGATCACGTTCGGCCTGGGATGCTAGGAAGCCACCAATTCCCATAGAGATAGCACCAGCGATGAGCTCGGCAATACCGCCAAGGACAACAAGTTTTGATTCTCCAAGGGATGACAAGCCAGCTGTGAGAGCGAAGGGGACCGTCAATCCGTCGGATAAACCAATGATACTGCAAGCATTCAAATTAGTATTGCGCCACCGATGATACCGCAGACAATAACTCTTACACATCTCGGACGACGTCTGGATCAATAAGATGGCGATCGTCATTTTTTAATTCTTTGCAACAGACACCATCTATCCGTGAGTCGCGCGCGCACTTTGCAGTCAGCGGCGTGGGATCGGTCGTTTCAGAGGCGGTAATGGCCCAAACAGGAGGCTGGTTTGTCTTTAATGCCGAGTCGCGAGGTGGGAGTGCGACTGATGGGGCGGGATTTATGGCAGTCTCTTGAGAGCTGGTGGACATTGCGGTGGAGATGGTGGTGGGAGGAAAACAAGGTGCTGCGAATGCATTCAAACAAATTCTTAACGACTGCCGGCTGACGTCATTATGTGATTTCCGCGTTTACTCAGCGGCCAATGAAAACGCAAGCATTCCGTGATTGGTTACGGACACGTCGATTCTCATTGGACAGCCGCTCGACCCTAGATAAAGGTCGACTTGACGCGTCTTACGCGTTTCTTCTCCAAGTTGTAGCTCCTAGTCTTGGTGTCGATTTGGCCTGTCATTAACATCTTGATTCAACGTTGTCTACCTTAATGTCACAGGGGTTGTAGCAAGACGACCAAATAGAAGCGCAAATTTCAAATGCAGTTGGAGGAAAGGTGCGCCACTTCGGATGTGCTCGCTTTCAGGTGTTCTCTACGCGTCCAAAGCGCTAGCGCTACAGAATCTCGAGTCATCTTTCAACTGGACCTAGTATAGAAGCTTCGTCGATTACTCAGTATTACATTGGTTACATTGCCAAAACAGACACCTTCTTGACTCAAGAGAGGCTCAGAGATTGGTGCGCTCATCGATCTTCTATTTCTTCCTCCGACTTCTCAAGAAAACGGCAAGCGCGCTGGATCTGGACGCTTTGATGAGCCGAAATACACGTAAAAACTTGAGTATGCCACCGCACATTGGTCCACAAGAGCCCACACGCGAAGCCGATCAATTATCCGGATCCGGTTGATTACTCGATTGTCGCGTTCTCTCCTACCTCCCTCGTCGCATCGCATAAACGGCATCGCCATGCATGCTGCGAGCGTATATGTTCGGCTGGGAGACAGCACCTCGACAGCGTTTCGACTTGCTACGTTATACTCCCATGGACACACACCCTGTTCTCATTGTACGTGTTGTCAGTTTCCATCTTTCTGGCAGGGAGTCTGAACAGCGTTTAGAGCGGCGCCGGGCCTGTTGGTCTTGTATTGGCCTTTACGTTGAAGGAGAACGGCGTCCCAGTACGCATTATAGACAAGATCGCGCCTCCACGTATAGGCTTCAAGGGATCGACTGTTCAGGTGACTTCCATGTCGTATAGCAGAGTACTTCTTGAGCGTTTCGCTCTAGCCCAGGTCCCTGGAAATGTACAACCTCTTAGGCGTATTGCTCGAAGTCCTCACTCAGCGGGAAGTAGAAACCTCTTATGCACCATCTTCTACCTAACGGAGAGACAACAATACGCGATTCTTTCAAGTACGAAGAGGATCAACCGGACAGACCATACGTACGTCTTCTTATACGGTTCAGACAGCCTATCTAAATCTGGTTTGTCAGAATAATCCCATTATGTGGTCCCAAGATGGACCGGAAGCGTTCCTGCGGTCACATTGGAACGGAGCTCGTGGATTTTGCTCCCAAGGACTGATGGTGTTACTGTGCAACTGGTGAAAAAGCTTCCCAGCGGGGCCACAGAAACAGAGACCGTTGACGGAGCATATCTTGTCGGCACGGATGGAGCACATAGCACTGTGCGTAAGAAACTTGGGCTGACGTTCCAGGGAGAGATAATGCATGAAGGTACGTTTGTTGTCGGTGACATCCACTGGATCAAGACTCCTCTAGATGTCAAAGTGAGTTCATCGCTTGAAGGCTTAATACACCTTCATGACATGATCTTAGTACTTTCATACCTGGGGAGCAAACGCGAACGTCAGTATCGTTGCTTACGATCTCGTTCGTCTCTAATGTCTTCAACAGTATCACTCTCCGTCAGTCCGAAACGGACGATGGACGATACAACTTCGTGTGCGGCGGCTCCCAGCTTGATGCGGACATCCGCAAACAGGGAGACTTTCCTACACACGTTCCGAGAAGTAACGAAACGAGACGATATTCAATTTGGAGAGCTTAATTAGTTGACGAAGTTCCAGTTTGTACATTTCGATTTTATTTGACATAAAAGGTAATAACGTACGTTTGTAGCCCAAGCATCAGGATGGTCAACAAATTTGAGGATGGTCGCGTCTTCGTCGCAAGAGCTGAACTCTTCACACTAACTGCATAGTGACGACTCATAGACATTGCCTTAGATGCTTCCCATGTACATAGTTCAGTGGGAGCGCAAGGTCTCAATACCGGTATCCAAGACTCTGTCAGTGTTATTTGTATACAGAGAGCCTTGCTGATATTGACCCTTCAGTTCAACCTGGCTTGGAAACTTGCTCTCATGGGCGCGCCACTCCCTCCCTCCTGGCCTCATACACCGCCGAACGTTTTCCCGTCGTTGCGTCTATGCTCGAGAAAAACAAAGACTTTACTGCAAAGTTAATGAAGACGCTGCCACACATGAGGGTCACGGTGGACTATGAGTTGAGGATGTTTGTAGGACGAGTCCGTTTGTTGTCGACGAGACTTCTGGTGAAGAGAACGAAAAGGATGTAGAGCAGGATGCGTATAGAGGTGGCGCGGATGGGCGGATCTGTGCGCGGGATCGCGCATCTGACGCCCCGTTTCTTCTCGCTCACGACGGTCAACAAACGAGTCTTTTCGCGACCATCTTCAAACCGATCTTGCATGTGGTGCTCATTTTCTTCTCCGACGCTTGAGACGCCCCCGGTGGTGCCAGACGAGATCCAGGATCTGGTTGGCAGTGTTGTCATTCTACCCCAGAGCACGGACCTAGGAGTGAGCGCACTTGTTGATTCGAAGGAGTACGTCTACAAACATCATGATGTTCACAGAGCCAAGTACGTCGTTGTGAGACCCGATGGGGTGATCGGTGAAGAACGTGATGAGCTTACAGCGATATTTCTCGAAAGTCTTCTTGTAACGAGGAGACCATTCGGCCCAGCGTGTGCTGCTCGTGCCAGACCTCAGGACAGGACCATTGAAATGTTTTCAAAAGATAAACGAGTGTATATAGACGCCATGAACTGGAACTGCTGAGCTATGCACTAGAAATGAACCTTCCTCCTTGCACCCTCAACCCGACCATTGCTTGACCCAGCGCCACGGAAAAAAAGGTATAAACTAGAGGCTAACGGGAACGCAGCCGATGGAGATGAGGCCGCCTAAAGCAAAGTCAGCACGACGATCTTTTCAACCAGAGAGAGATGTTGGTTAGGCCCACCGTAGGAATTGTCTTCGCAGCAGACGGCTTCGGCAGAGCTATAGACATCATCAACAACGGCGCTCATATACATAAAAAAAAAGCGAAAGAGCTCACCAGTCACCTCCTCCAACACCGATGACGGTGATGGGGCTGCAGGTAAGGCCGACGTCAACAGTGAGGTCCTGGATGACGACGCCCAAGAGGCCGAAGAGGCCAGCGGCGGAGGCATCTTTCGCTGGGACGACCGAGTTGCAGCACTGGACTGGACCAGTAGAGCAGGAGGCTCTGCGGACCGGTGTAGCGGCCGCAAGAGCAGAGACGGCGAGAGTAACGAGAGTGGCAAGTTGGAATTGCATGGTTGGATAGTAGAGAATAATGATACTGGAACTGTTGGGTGTGTTCGAGTGAAGAATGGCGCTTCACTTCCTGGTCCTTTTATATGTTTCGAAGAGGCGAAAATTTTTCTGCATGGGAAGAAACACCAGGTTGGGTTCTCGACATGGTGACGGATCTAGAACAATGGTGGAAGCGATGAAGGTATATTGAAGAACGGGAAGATCGTTTGTTGAAGGTAATGATTTCAGCATCGCCAATACCATATGTGATTGCATCCGTTAGCGAAAGAAGCCGTCCTGGGAAAGAGAGTGAGCATGTATTGGTCGACGGGGTTTGAACGCAGCGGTGAAACAAGCGTTCAGCATGGCATGCTGAATACAAAGCCGATGTATCTAAAAATCGTTCATCGCCGTGATGTATAACGGTATTCGAAGATACTCGTTGACAGTCCTGTTGCCATCTTACCCAATGTTCATTTTGCTTAATGAAGCCATTGTTCTATTCGCGACCGAGAACCTGAGGTTCGACAAGATCCATCCATCCAAGCAGCAAAGACTGCGCGGTATCTGGTAACAGTACGGTGAGGTCTGCCACTCCGGATTATAGTAAGTCGTTCGCAGCACTGAAGAGTCCGGCGGTGCTGTAAAGATGATTTGTTAGGTAATATAAACATCAGAGCATCAGAACATCACTTGAAGAAGGATCTCATAACGAACGTGATAGCATCATGACCGTCAAGACCTTTAGATGTTGGATAAGTTTAATTTTGCTCCATCTAGTAGGGATCTGTCCCTCAATCTACAACGCGAAGCGTGGTCCAAAGAATGAATGCGGTGTTTTTGTGTTCGCATTCACGATCGTTCGCTGGGAATCGCAAGATGGACTGAAGCGCTGTCTTTGTCAGTGGACAAATTACCCAGATCGTAGAAGCAAATTGGGAGATACGGAGACCTAAGGGTATGGTGCGAGAAGTATGCGACGTGTCCACTAACATTGAGTAATTCCATCTTCCTAAGAAGTGGAAAGAAGTGAAACACGCGAAATGTGGCGCGTAGACATATGGAAGGTGCTACCAAAATTCAACCTGCTTGTCGCAGTTAGGCGATACCAGGAAGTCAGAATCCGGTCGTTCCATGTACATCTTTTCTTTGTGGGCCCTAGGCGACACTACCCCGTACCATACGAGGACAGGTCCTGTATTACTCGGTGACAACGTCGCTTAGTACTCCACAGCGGTGACCAAAATAAGAGAATCCTTACAATAATTATTGTCTAATAACAAAGTGGCGTTAATCCCGAGAGGTGAAGTACGTCGAAACCCACGTACTTCGCTGACAAATAAATGTGTGACAGTAAAACTTGTCCTGTCCACTGAGGACGCCGACGGTAAAGCGGATTCTTACTATGCTATCGCTCGGGAGGTAGGCCTGCCAGTAATATCAGCTGTCGAGGTGGCCTTGGGGTTGATGGAGCCGAAGACATGAAGTAAGGCATTCATGGCTTCGAGCTCGAGCTCGCCGAATTCAGAGACGTCAACGTGAAATTAAGGCGTTTGCAGAGGCAGAACCTCAGGTTTCCACAGCATTCCGTAACAAGGCGCGACGTCAACCTTGGTCGTCTCGCTCATGCTGTGTCGTCTCGTTCATGCTGTCAAGAACTGCCGCATATCGTGTCAAGTGACAAAGAACCGTTACATTAAGAGAGCGGTGTCTTGAGAGCCCGTACACGGCCGGGTAACGCGACTCCGGGAGCATCTCTGTTCCAGCGCACGCTGTAGATGTCCTCAGCTATGCATGAAGTAGTCTTTCTTTCCCCAATTTCTCGACTTCGGTCAGATATAGTCAGGAGGTCGGCAGATAACTGGGGGCGTACTTCTTAATCTGTTGCAATCCAGAGTACCCAGGCAAAGACCAGCTCTGGAGGTACTACTTGATAGAAATCCTCGTGGAAACGCGTCGAAAAGGGCTGGAAATCTACTAAGCGTATTGAGGTATGTTGAACGCGTCGCGTAGGAGATGAACGTCCTCAAAAGAGCGAATATTCGGTCAGGGTAGATCGTGACTGATATCACCGAGCGTTCGCGTTATGTAAGAGGCGACGTATGACCTTTTCTCAGTACTCCCGCGATATTTTCAGTTGGAATCCACGATTCAATCATCTGATTCGAGTTTGCAACGAAGAAACATGAGCAAGTCTCATCCATGACATGTCTGACCACGGATGCCCGTTCTGCGCCGCCTTTGACTGACGTAATGGATGAGGGGACCTCCCCAACTTATTCCGGCGAATCCGAGCTGCCCCGCGTCGTCTCTTTGCTCCTGCCCCAATGTTGTCTGTCTCAAGAAAAGCGCCTCTCAGGCGTATGACCCGCTCGTTCTTTGGTGGCCCAGAAGGAGGAAAGCAGAGCCTTGTCATCCTTGGATCTGGCTGGGGAGGATACGAAGTCTTGCGCGGCGTCGACAAGAAAAAATGGAGTGCGCTCAGTCTTTTTTCGCGTTTTTTGATACTGATATTGGATACAGATGTTACTGTTATCTCTCCGAACACCTACTTCAACTTTACACCTCTCCTCGCTGGAGCAGCCGTGGGTACACTTGAATTCAGATGCACGGTCGAGCCAGTAAGTTCTGAAAGGAATACATCGAGTTTCACTCATAAGTTTCAGGTTCGGCGCTACACACCTCAAGTGGTATGACCCCGTTCCGTTCTCTGCACGCGTGCGTCGTTTAAACATTTGCAGCAATACTATCAAGCCTGGTGCGACAAGATCGGTATGTTATCATCGGATTCTGGTAAATACCACCTGATGACGCGTCAAGATTTCAAGAGAAAGTCCATCACTTGCGTTAGTGGCCTTCCCGCATTGATCGCCATCTGTTACTCAACTTGTTCCAGGTATCTGCAACACCCCCCGTCTCGTTCGGCAACGCCCCACCAGCTAAGCAGCAGCCCTTCCAAGTGTCTTACGACAAACTCGTCGTTGCCGTCGGCGCGTACAGGCAAAGTTAGTCTCATCTTTGGTCTCGCCTATCATTGGCTTATCTATTTCGCGCAGCTTTCAACATTCCGGGTGTCAAAGAACACGCACATTTTCTCAAAGACGTCAAAGATGCGCGATTGATTCGGACCCGCATCCTCGAATGCCTTGAACAAGCCAATCAGCCGGACCTGACAGACGCTGATCGTAGAAAGCTGCTCAACTTCTGTATCGTGGGTATGTTGACTCTCTTCCCCAAATTAATATCATCCTTATCGTGATGATCAAGGTGGCGGACCCACGGGCGTCGAGTTTGCCGCTGAGCTACACGACCTGCTTCACAACGAGATCGCTAAAACGTACCCTGAACTCGCGAAACTAGCCAGGATCAATTTGTATGATGTTGCCAACAGCATCTTGGGCACCTTCGACAGCAGTCTCGTCAGCTATACTGAGCGTACACTGCGACGCGAAGGCATCAGTATCCATACGAATCATCACGTCGAGAAAGTTGAAAAGGTTGGTTCTATTGGATATCTTGATCATCGTCTGATACCTCTTTTAGGGCAAGTTGTTCCTCAAAGATGTCGGAGAAGGTATTACTAGTATTGAAGGGTGAACAATTGCTCATTTTTATTAGCCGATTTTGGCCTTCTGGTCTGGTCTACTGGCCTTGCGCCTAACCCACTAACAAGCTCTATTACTGAAATCAAGAAACGCGAACGCACGGATCGGTCAGTACATCATCTGCTTCATTTTCCTCCGCTTACAGTGAACATAGGTTACTCACCGACAAGTACCTCAACGTGATACGCACGGACGGGAGCATTGACCCAGACGTCTGGGCCATAGGTGACGCGTCATCCATTGAAGTTGACCCCCTTCCCGCTACTGCTCAAGGTACTTCTTGCCCCTTGTTCAAACAAGCTCCGTCTCAACGCTGCGTCTAGTCGCCAACCAAAAGGCCAAATATCTCACAAAGTCGTTGAACAAACTCGCCAAAGTCCGCCCTGCACATGACGACGATGCGAGCAAGATACAACTTCAAGAGCCTTTCGAGTTCAGAAGCCGTGGAAGCTTGGCGTATATTGGCGGATGGTAAGCAAGTGCTACCTGATGCAGACAGTTTACCTCATGGGTCGCCAGGCGCGCTATCTACGACCGGTCGAAAACGCCAGGAGATCCTGATAAGAAATTTATGAGCAAAGAGTCTGGAAGGGTGGCTTGGCTTCTTTGGCGTTCGGCCTACTTCACCCAGACCTTGAGTTGGAGGAACAAGTAAGTCGCCTTGTTATTAAGCACCCCCTACAGCTCATTCATTTCGCTAGGATCCTGGTCCCAACATACTGGTTCTTGAACTGTACGTGCATGTGTTCTACTTTAAACACTCTACTAATGAGAGGCGCTTAGGGATATTCGGTCGCGACCTCACTAGGTTCTAATAAGGGTTTTTGATTGTATCTGAGCTTGATAGACATAGATTGCATCGTACTTGTGAGTGCATTTACATATTGCGTACTTGCGTACTAACGTTTTCTCCTCAAGGTACTCCTCATACCTTACCATGTCCACTTGTATATTTATTAATAGATCACGCTTCACCAACATCGAATACTCAATATCAAACCAGACCTGCTGGTTGCTGCCTGACCTCAGCTACTCGAAGATCTTCGCTCTCTCACTTCTGTTCCGCTTGAGCGACCAGATGCGAGAACTGGACCTCTTCGGCAGTGTTGACCGCCGCGGCAGCTCCGGCGCAAGACTCAATGTGAGCGATATAGCCGACGCGGACGCGAAATTCCTCCCTTTCGCCCGACGACCTGCGAGACAAGTTTCAGGTCAGTACATGCGGAAGACGTGCTCCAATCAAGCTTTACCGTCAAGCGTACTGGACGGTGACTCGGGTCTCGAAATGCGATCCCATACTGCCCTCAGGAATATAACCGCATCATCGTCGTCTTCAAAAAGAATTCCAAACTTCCTTGTCTGCGACCGTTTCACCGGTCAGCTACCCCAGTACGACGAAGGAGGCACTAACCAAGCCGTGAAACCAGTGAAAGCTCGGCAGCCCGTCGACATGGTAGTCGAACCTGCCCTCTGTCGGGAGCCTGTACGCCCAGAGGACCTTCCACGCGCCAGCTTCGTTGCAGGCGAAGAGCCGGAACGAGAGCTCGTCGTTGTTCTCGGCGCCGAAGACGAGGATGCCTCGGTGGCCGTAGTACTTCCATTCGGACGAGGTGGGGTGGGTGTGGTAGATCTTGGCCAGTGATGTGGACATGGCGATGGGGGTGTATGCTGGTGGGAGGGGGCTCTTTAGTGACATGGGTGTAGGAAGAGAGAGGTGTTGCGCCCGCGTGGGATCAACGAGTTTGTGGTGGGGTGGGGGGGATAAGGATAAGATCGGGGAAGATTGCGATTTGGCTGTCAAGGTGCGGGTTTTGTGGTGTGGGCTGAGAGGGTTAGTGATCTGCGTACATTGATTGGGGATGATGTTCAGCATTGAGACTCGGACGTGTGGAAGGTGGTACAGGACTTTTGCATGTCGAAGAGTCAGGTTTGGGCGTTCGGAGATATCAGAAATGTAAGAATCGTGAAAGGAGGTTGGCCGGGACTGAGGATGCTTGGTCCGCGGACTACTAAAGCGCTAACTTGTAGAGTTAAGTAGTATATGGAAGGGAGGAACGTCTATAGAGTCGAGGAATCACAGGCGGAACAGATATGGGCGAAAAACGTCCTGATACTACTAGTTGTTTTCCGAGAGGTTCCAGAACATGATCATTGACTATTGGCAAATCTCCTCAGAGCCTGTTCGGATACCGCCGCTCGCGGAAAGTGGACGTGGAAAGTGGGCTCGGAGGTCGGACCGGGCGCGTCCGACCTCATCCAAGAGCGATGCATTGGTGAATATCTGATGCGTACCATTGAGAAACATGGTGAAAGTGACCTCTTGGAGCTGCTTGAACTACTCTTGCCCTTTTTTGATCATATCTGTAGCGTTCTTCCATGTCTTCAAGCTTGTATCTACTACTTACTGTGCAGGGGCCATGAATGTATTGTTATTCTGATGTGTTTATTGTCTGTGAAACCACATGGGGCTTGGCGTGGATGGGGGGAAGCAAGGAGGACGATTGGAGGACGGGGCACCAGCAAGGATCTTAGAATGGTCATGACATGCTCAGACACGGCGCTCCTTCTGGACAAATTATACTGATAACATGTTGTATAGCACTTGAACTAGTCATTTACATTGGCACAAGCACAACAATGGCATTTCTGGCACACTTGAGCGCGTTTCTTTGTGGAGCGGCGACCTCGGACAACGCCCGGTCCGACCTCCGAGCCCACTTTCCACGTCCACTTTCCGCGAGCGGCAGTATCCGAACAGGCTCTCAAAGAAGCTTTCTGGTAGAAAACGGGACAAGTTGAATTAAAGAAGACTATGTATATAATCAAGTTGACATACTGTAGTACACAAAGTTGGGAATTGACCAGATGCAAGGAAATATGCATTCACGTCTGGCAACTGATGCCGCGCAATTCATGGCAGTTGTGTACAACAACCTTGACGTTCGGGCATGCCCTCGTCAAGTCAGTCATCAAAGAAGTGTTGCCTCCATAGACCTCCAAGCGCTGGATATGGGGGAGTACCGCCTCCGAAGCCGAAAATCTCCACTTCCGTGGGCAAGTGCTCGATGTAAAGTCGTTCTCCCTACTGTGAGACGCTAGCTTGGCGCTCATGACATGCGTCACCTCAAGAACGTCCACCTGCTTTGGGAGTGAAAGAAGCGCGATGTTTCCGTCCTTGAGAGTCCAATCGTGGTATACGATTCCAAAGTGATGTACTCTGGGGAATTTAGCTGGGATGATGCACGCGATATTGTCGAGGATAGCCGACATGGAGTCGTCCGAAACGCTGACGAGGTGGGTGGTGATGCTCCGGCACGCCGTGCGCGCGTCCAGACATCGACCGAGCTTCTTCATCATGCGGAGGAAGTCGGTGTCGTTGTGGTACGCGCGGTGAATATAGTGTTTATAGTGCGCGCGGGTGAAGATGTGCACGTGCGCCATGAAGACGCGTGTGAACTCCCACGCAAAGTCGAGGCTGACGAGGGAGAAAGAGGTGAACATGTCCATGCGCTCGCGGAAGGTGAAGTTGTGGGACAGCCAGGCTTCAAGGATGATGAGCTCGATGAGCTCGTAAGGGAGGCGAGAACCGAATTTAGTTAGCGATGAGGGGGCGAAAGACATGATTGATTGAGTGCCACTTTGAGAAGACTCCTGGTCCGTTTTATACCGTTTCGCCGCCCGATTGTTGAATCACTCAGAGACATTACCATCCGTTCTACCGATTGGGGTGGGTCAATGGGGCTAGACCCTATGTCAAACGAGCATTGCTTTGTCGTGCCACACTGTCCAAGTGGCGTCGAGAGTCACGGTATTGGTCAAAGCGTGTAATGTAGACAATTTTTTTGAACTTGAGAGCAAATAGCTACAAGTTCCGGCATCGGTAACACGAAGAGGCCGGGGGCGCGACGATGATCGACAAAGGACTCATCGCCAAGTTCCAATGAACGCCAATGTCTATGTTTCAATGGCAAGGAGGCTAAGCAATCTTGATTTCTGGTTCGGTCTTGCCACTGCCTCGGAGATCTATCAGTCTTAGACAATGAATACTTTGGTTTCCCCTTTATGCACACAGATGATTTTGGCAATGAAAGTAAACTGATCATTGAAGAATCATGTTCACTTCGATACCGACAACGTCGGAGCCCGAATGTTCCTCTACCTCAATGCACCGATATCCAGACGACTGCCCTCGTCGAACAGTGATGAACCGCCCTTATCATTGTCAGAATTGCTGAGCAACGATGGCAGTCGAGTCAGTCAGGTAGCGCTGTGCGACTTCCAGCTGGGTGCTCAGCTCGCTCAACCAGCCCAGACTGAGAAGCTCAAGCACAGTAGGCCAAAAGGTATAAACACGTCAAAATGGTTATTAAGGCGGGAAGGGGATAACGATTGGCTGTTTGGACTGCTGTATGAGTACAGTACGTCCTGGTACGCTGCATGAGCGGCGAGGCGTATCCAATGGAGGAATCGCTGATGTTTCTGGCCAATAGATTGACGAAATCTTCGGATGGAGGGTCAATTGAAGTCTCCAGCTGCGAATGGAGACCATCTTTGGTGTTGTAAACGTATCATATGTGGCAAGGAGGGCCGACGTGATGTTGAAT
>JADNYV010000616.1:0-19963 GCA_015501055.1 Mucidula mucida | reverse complement strand
ATCAATGGAAGAGGGACATGAGGTATGAGGGACAAGGCTCCACCGGAAGCAATAAGTACTTAGGTACTGAATGGACTGAAGGGGCGTCAAAGATGAATGGTCCGGATTCTGGAAAAACAATGTCGTTGTCATGTCTATCGCCCATGCCGGCCATTTGACAAGCGCGACTGTCCACGCGCGCTTGGCAATCAACGCCTCCCGTGCGACAAGCTTGAAAAGACATTGGAAGACGCGTTGACAAGAAGGTGAAGGAACCAAATCAAGTTAGATCTTGATCAGGGGCGCCGGCCTCCACTTTTTGCCTCCACCCAGATCGGAATCGAGCATGTCCAGGGCATGTTGGGATCTGGCGAGGAGATCTTCACAGAAGAGCATGAAAACAGTACTTATTGGAGTAAAGAATGTAAACATAAGTTAGATCGTCCAAAGAAATTCCACCAGTCCGTTCACAGTACCAAGTCACAAACATCTAACTAGTGCGCAGCGAAACAATGTAAATCCACCACGCCACCACACTCATCAGCAGCCCAGTGAGTGAGATTATACGGTGCCTATGATCTGACCAGAAATCATTAACCTCAAACGGCGGTGTGAGCGGCGGGCTCAATGACACCTGCACACGGTGCCTCTTGCCCGGAGTCCTATCCCTCACCACGATGAAGAGCGTCTGCCGCTTTTCATCATGTACAAATGAGTCTTCCTTCTCCAGTCCTCTGACAATGACCTTCCTGTCCTGCGTGATCATCGACGGTACGAAAATCTCTGTCTCCCACGCCGTGACCTCTGGATGCCCCGTGAGGGGTGGCGTCGAAACGCTTACGACGCCCGACTCTTTCGATGACGGTGACGAATCGGCATTGACCCATTCAAACGCGAAAGTGCCCGTGGTGACTTCGTATTCAAACTTTGTCGGGATACCAGCAGTCTTGGCAGGGTATGGACGTACAACAGACTCCAGGATTCGACCTCCATGATCTAGGGAAATAGAGTCCTGGTCATGGTAGAGCAGGAAGGGTGGAAGAGCACGTCGGCGACTAAACCAAGAAAAGTTCTCCCCGTTCCAGTCATCGCCGCGCTCGTCGTCATTGGAGGGATTGTAGTTCCACAAGCTATACCTCGGAATTAGTAGATAAAAGGATGAAAAAGGAAGCCATACGTGTAACCAATTAACGAACGTTCAAGTCCTGTAATCATTGCGTCCATCATCCTAGATTGCCACACGAAGTCATCCGTTTGGAACGCTTCTCCGCGACTGAAGGATAGTTAGAATAGCGCATTCATAGACGAGTTATACACATACTGTAGATCCATAGGAACTCCACATTCCCCAATAATGACTGGTTTCTCGCCCAACGACTTGTACGCATGCTCGACAATGTTGCGCATCTGCAAAGAAAAATTGTCTCGGGCACCCTTCTGTCCCCAGTAGAAAGCTTTCAAAGGGAACATTCCCTACGATGAAAGTTATACACCGCATGAACAAATGAAACGCTATCCACTTGCCCTCGATAAACCTTGAACGTTCACGGTGAAGTCTCCGAAAGCCTTCTGGAAAAGACCATTTAAATCATACCAATGTGGCGCGTATACCATATTGGACAATTGTCGATCAGGTGTGAAAGACGGAGGACAGAACTATGATATGTCAGCATACGATTCACAGTGAGGAGGTAAGATCGGACCTCATTCGGTATGGCTTCAATAAAGAGGAACTTCTCTGGAGAAACAGCGGAACGAATACGCGTCTCCCACTTGCGAATGAAGGGGTAGAAAAAATCTGTGTACCAATCAATCTGATGGTATAATTCAGCCAAGAGCTTATAATGCAGGAAAACGAGGCATCAAACCTTATGCCCGTCCATCGGATGGTTTATAAAGTAGCTCTCGCGAAGTGCGACAGCCTCCTTCTTTGAGTTATCCCATCCCCATACGCCATGCATCTCCCATATGCAAGCACCTTGTGAGGGTCCATCCTCACGCCAGACTTTAGCTCCCTCTGGGTTCAATAGGCATTGACCAGTCTTACGCGTAGGCATAGGCCATGATCGCGTCCATACAGCTACTTCCGTTGGATGGCCGGCACCCAACTGGAAGGATTCGAAAGCAGTGGCTACAGAACGCGTCTTCTATAGACATACAAAGAAAGGAAGAGGCGTTACTCACGTATAACTCCAAGGTGAAGATCCGTATTATAATCAAAGAGATGTAAGGACTGTAAATCAATATATCCTCTATGTGGTTCATTCATCATCTAAGCGACGTGTTAAGATATTATCGACCAAGAACCAAGATAGACTAACCTCAAACCCGATAACACCTTCCAAGTCGCCAACTGCGCGTGCTAAAACCTCGAACATGTCTAAAAATGCATCCTGGAGGAATTGCTGTGCCGAAACCTCTTCTCCATGCTTGTTCCTAAGTTTGAGCTTGGGCGCAAACGCATCTCCGCCCCAGAACAATGTTCTGAGATTGAATAAATAAATAAGTGTCAGACCATATCGGTGAGAATGATACTCACGCCATGGTCGCAGCGGCAAGTTTCTGGTATCCGCAAGGCCAGAGTCCTCGCTCTGCTTCCACGTGTCCTCCACCTTTAACGCCCTTCAGCCAGGCAGCGCCTGTCTCCTCTAGTTTATGGAGATCGAATCCCATGGCCTGAAGGGTCCACGCCGGCGCGCCCGACCCGCCCGCGTATCGCGACCAGACATCTTGGTGAAGGGCGACGAAAGCGATCATCCCATACTGTGGAAGTATGGACAGTAGGCTCCGGATGTAATCTAAATATTCTGTATCGTATATGCCGCTGTTTATAATGAGCATTATGAAGATACGTGTTATGGGAAAGCTACTTACAGACCTGCATGCTCAACTGCCTCCCACATTACGAGGAAACGTACTAGTAGAGTTTTAGTCCATCGAGTTTTAGGATACCAAAAGAACGCGCACTGAACGAGAATCCCCATCTGCGCAGCCGACTGAAATGCTCATGTGCTTCCTCGAGCGGAAATGGACGCCCGACAAAGGTGACGGTCTCGTGGTCAGCGGGAAACACATCGTGGTCGTGATTGGTAGGCCTTTAGTCTCTCAGTTTCGTTGAGGACTGGTGAAGGACTGTATTACGCACGACTTGGACGACCCAGAAAAGTTTACCCCCCTCAATCCACATACTCGACCGTACTTGTCCACGAAATGGCGACCATGAAGACGTAGAGCACCGCCGGTTCCGATAGAGGACCAGTCATGAGCATAGGATGATGAGGACCCCGCTCTATACGACGACGATAACGACGGGTGGATGGTAGCTTCGCGAGCTGGTATGCTCTCTTCTTCGCTACTGGTCGTGTTCAGGGAGGGAACACGCGACCTGACGCCATTATTCTGTTCAGTGTCGTTGACGATGATGAAAGACGCCTCGGAATCTGAGCGAGGGAGGTCGGCCGACATGGAAATGATGAGGAAGAGGGAAAGAGCACGATCAACTCAATATGGTAATGCCCGACATCTACTACCGAATTCGGCATCCTCTCCCTCTCTCATGTTTTCCAACTCATCGGCAATACTTGCCTGGATTGTATTCGTGCATGTGGCAGGCATCTATCTGTTTACGAGCGGGTTCCTGCTGACACGCTTGGCGTTGACGGAGACAACGACATGCGCGAACAACGAATGTACCGTGCCGGCCACGCACACGCGCGCCGTCGTGCTCATCATTGACGCCCTCCGCTTCGACTTTGTGTCCCTCAATCCTCCGTCACCTCCGTCGCCGTATCACCACAATATCCTTACATTGCCGCAGGAACTTACCAAGGCTCGGCCACGACACTCGTTCATCTTCAATGCATATTCAGACCCGCCCACAACGACGTTGCAGCGTATCAAGGGCCTTACCACCGGCTCTTTACCCACTTTTGTTGATTTGGGCAACAACTTTGGCGCCTCCTCTATCGAGGAAGACTCAATCATGAAACAGCTGGGACTGGCGAATAAGACGGTACGTGTTCCTTCCTCTTCGGGTTCGCTTCTACATTAACTCTATAGTAGGCCGCCTTCATGGGCGACGATACCTGGATGTCTGTCTTTCCGGATTCGTTTGCCATGTCCTTCCCTTACGACTCCTTCAATGTCGAGGACCTGCATACCGTCGACGAGGGTGTCATCAAACACTTATTCCCCCTGCTCGAGGACCCCACCAAACCCTTTGACTTCCTTGTTGGACACTTTTTGGGCGTAGACCACGTTGGTCACAGAGTTGGTCCAGATCATCCCAGTATGAAGACCAAGCTGGAACAGATGAACGACGTTCTCAGACGCGTAGTTGACCTCTTAGATGAGAAGACGTTGCTCGTAGTCCTTGGCGATCATGGTATGGACCGTACAGGAGACCATGGCGGCGACGGCGAGCATGAAACCTCCAGTGCGCTGTGGATATACAGCAAAGGCCCCGAGCTATCGCGGGATGCCCCTCCGTCCGGTCTACTTCAATATACCACATTTCCCGGAGCTTCCCTCCCGCATCGTTCAGTACAGCAGATCGACATTCTCCCCACTATCTCTCTACTCCTCGGTCTTCCTATCCCCTTCAACAACCTCGGCACAGTCATCCCGGAGCTCTTTTGGAGGAACACCAAGGGTACAGCATTGTTGGACGCGTTAAAGCTCAACGCATTTCAGATCAGAGACTATCTGAAAGCGTATCGCGATAGTGCATCCGGCGGGGAACTCGACGGATATTGGGACGAGCTTCAACGCGCCTGGGACGTTACACTCTGTAAGAAATGCAACACCGAGGACACGCTGATGAAACTCACCAACTACAACCGTGTTGCACTCTCAACCTGCCGCGCGCTTTGGGCACAATTCAATCCTTTGCGTATGGCGTTTGGGCTGGCTGTCTTGGGCGTGAGCTTTATAGCTACCTGGTCGCTCTACATGGGCCTTTCATCTGCAAAGTACGAATGGAACGCGTATCTGTCATCGCAGCTTTCCAACTGTATGCGTGGGATAGCCGGAGGCGCTGTCGTTGGCTTGCTCCTCTTCATTGGGTTGGAGGAAAAGCTCGAGGGTATCGACGCCCTTGATTGCATCCTGTTCGCGGCACCAATCTTTTCAAGTCTGGCGCTCATGATATCCTCTCCTCCTCCCATATTGGCGTCCATCCGGCGGTTACCCATACCCTTGGTCCTTCACACCCTCGCGTTCTTTTCCAATTCGTTCACCTTTTGGGAAGATAGACTTGTCTTGTATCTCGGGTTGACCTCCATAGTGCCCTTCGTGTTAACGGGCATAAAAGCTCCGACTACACGTTTACGCTATCGCATTTTGGGATTCTCCCTCCTCTATGCAGTCTGCGTCAGACTGATGGCGATCAGCACTGTCTGTCGAGAGGAACAACAGCCATACTGCCATGTCACGTTCTACGCATCGTCGACACTGCCCACTCCACCCCTTCTGGTGTTAGCATTGGCAGTACCACTCGGGTTTGCGCTACCGTATATAATTTACACCCACTTCTTGAAGGTATCCCGCTCCGAGTTGGGTCTGGCGCAGACGTTCATCCCTGTCATTCTCCGGCCTGCTCTCCTCGCCGGTTCAGGTTTCTGGATCCTTGAATGGCTCGACTCGGCCAATGTGCTTGGAGATGAGGGATGGACATCCCTTCTCCGCGTGACTCGGACATGGCTTGCCCGAGGCTCGTTCACCCTCATCTGTTGCGTCGGGGGTGCACTTTGGTATCTCATCCCGCTGTGTCTGCATTTCGACAAGAGCCAGGCGAAGCAAATCAAAGTCCTCGGTTTTGCCAACGCGTATGGCGCGTCCTATCTTCTCTTCTGGACTTTGGCGTTTGCGCTCGTATATAATGCGAGTCAGCTCTCTGCCCAAATCGTATTGGGGCTAGGAGCGCTTGCACTTGTTGCATTCTTAGAGGTGATGGACAGCGTGCGCGATGTGCGGTACATGGAACAGGTGTTTGCCTCTGCGACGCCGTCCGCTGTGTTGCAGCAGCGCAACTCCACCGCGGTAGACCAGTCTCCGCCTGTGCAGTTTGGCGACGTCATTCCTGTTGCGTTGCTCGGGCTTCAGATGTTCTTTTCGACTGGGCATCAGTCGACGATATCCTCTATTCAGTGGAAGTCGGGGTTCATTCTTACACCGACGGCGTCGTATACGTTTGCTCCGATAACTGTGGTACTCAACACGTTTGGGCCGTTGTTCTTGGCCGGACTTGCTGCGCCCCTTCTTGCGCTGTGGAACCGCCCGCCAATGATGGCGAGCGTACCTGGAAGAGAGAATGCGAAACCAGAGCTAGACGTTAAGGTCAAAGGAGAAACAACCTTGGCTGTGATTGGGATGATGTTATACTACACATCGCTTCTCCTTGGTAGTGCCGTCAGCGCTGCAGTGTTGAGGAGACACCTCATGGTGTGGAAAGTGTTCGCTCCGCGCTTCATGGCTGGTGTGGCTGGAGTACTTTTCGTGGATCTAGCTGCTCTCATTGGGTTCTGCATTGGTTTCTCGAGGATAACATCCAAAATAACGTTCCTTTTTCAAGGCACCTCGTAGATCACATATACTCTACTATATAGTTGTAGAATGTACACGGCCCAAGACTGGTAAAAAGTACGATTAATATTGGCAAGTTCACAACTCGAGTCCATGGTATAAGTTAGTCGGTATAGTCGAACTTGGAACTAGTTACAGGAGTCCAAGTATCGCCAAACCACAAGCTGTAAGACTGACAGCGAAACTACTCGGCGATATAGACAATGCTCCGCTGCCTGGGGTAGGCAAAAAGTCTTGGGAATCTGCCTTCTGTTCTTCAGCACTTTGCTAGTAGGGAATCAGTATTACAATGTAGGGTAGTAGCGAAAACCACAAACTTTGAAGGCAACGAGTCCAACAATTATACCGGCGGCGAAGAAGATGAATGCGACGATCAGCCATATGACGCCCCAAACTGACGAGCGAAATTGTTTTCAGACAAGAATTGAGTAGAAGAAAAACTAGTACCTTGTGATGGGAAGCATCCGCAGATCTTGGCGAATGCTGAGGCGTCCGACGAGTTGACCTTCCTCGCGATGGTGTCGTCTGCAGCTCGCTTAATGATTGACCAACGGCAGTCGAAGAGTAACATACCGATGACATCCCATAAGACATACATACACGACATCACTCCGATGAACAGGACCTAGTGAATCTTAGGATAGCGAACAACACTGACGGGTAGACGCGTACCAGATATCTCAACGCAACTCCGTCGCCCACGAACCAGAAGAGTACGATGAGCCCCGACATGCCGGCAATGAGAAGCCAGGTCCTGATAATGATTAGTGACGGTAGAAGAAATAGGACACTGCGCTCACAGCCAATTACGCCGCGCCCACCACAGCGTGAGGAGGAAGAAGACAGCGAGAACGATCGTAGCGACCTTGCTCGCATTCGTGTTAAATCCACAGGTAATCAAGCATGCGCCGATGAATGAAGAGCCGAGGTATCCAGCGGGCAGTGTTAACCAAGATATGCCGCCTGACATCGACGTCACGCCTCCTTCGTCGGCTTAAACGGCGTGTCAATGTGATGAGGAAAGAACTTTGGCATAAACGTACGATCGAGTTCTATAGAATGAATGCGCGCGCAGGTTAACAACCCCATGAAGGCATGGCTCATCTGCGAAGCTTCAGTCGATGCGCTCATTATCCTGTTGGGAAATCACCAACTTCGTGGAACCCAACGGTGAGCAATCTAAGGTCGAGATTAGGCATGCGAAAGGTTAAATAAATGATCGTGCACGCACTTGAACGGATATACTACACGAACCGTCAGCAATCGAGTAACCTTGCGCGCTTTCGACAATCACGTACTTATCCAAGATAAAAATGGTATATGCCTGACAGCCACATTCGATTACGATAATCTCTCATACAAAAAGGCTGGTACAACGCACCACAGGATGGCAATAATAATAATATAAACCCCTGCGACGATCAGCGTCGTTCGCTGGGTGGCATTGGGAGACACTTGGGAGGCGAAATCTCGGGTTATTAGGTCGTGAACGTCGTCAGCATGAATCGTCGGCATGGTGGTTTGGGAGAAAGTAGTGGTTTGCTGCGCGACATCGCCTGGACGTTGCTCTTGGCGGTGCTTAAGTAATCCGACAACCCACGCATCGTCTATATTTGAGGCCGAAGTAAAAGCGGTGGGTCTACCTATCCACCTATAAACTTCAGTACATGGATGGTGTATTCGTCACTACTCTGATGGGGTATCAGGCCGGGACGGGAGGGTTTACATTGTAGACGAACCGTATCAGACTTCACATCATGTCTGGCTGCGTGAAAGGAGGAGGATTTATCAAGGTCAGGTAGCGACTTTGGACCACACGCCACTTGATCCATCCGCAACTGAACCACGAATTCCTCCAGATTAGAGAGGTCACCAGCGAAGGCAGGGGGAGAGCATGCATCTCCGAGATTACTGACCATCCCATAAGAGAATCGACATCTCTTCATCAAGCTTGGGGATGTGTATGCAGGAATGGGGTCAAAATAGATAGCTCTCTGACATTCGGAAAAGCCTGTAGGAAACGTGTGGCGTTACAGAAGCGGATTGACTTCGGTTGTTTGAACCCGAGTGACATTACTCATGATGGGCAGCAACACGAAGGCGGAATCAGCGGAAAAGCTGTAAAAGAGAGAGGAGAGGAAGGGACGCGCAGATTGCGGGCTAACGAAATGAGCCTTGCAGAGCGAAGAAAGTTCGGTAACGAAGAGCTGTTGCCCGCCATGATTTAAATACGCGGATGAATGCAACGACGTCTGTGTCACAAAGTATCAAGGAAGCTTTGTTGAAACAATACGGGTGTCAGAGGCGCATGGCTGAGACGCTGCTGCTATAGATGCTCCCGATCAAGCTCGAATCATCCCGTTGACAGCTGAGGAGATGTATATATGGCAACCCCTCAACTCTGTGGATCAAACGCAATACAAAACGACCCGCCATGTCCACCCTACTTTCGTAAAGCTTTATGTCCCCTTCGGGGTGACATACGAAAAAATTGTATGTCGATCTCCCGATCAGGAATTGTCTAATCAAGCTGATTACGTTCATCAGGGAACGATACAGAGAAGATTAGCATGGCCCCTGCACAAGGATGACACGCTGTTTCAGAGTGGCTGATCCAATGGATCACAATATTTATTTTGTTTTGCGCCCGGGAGGGAGCAGATTGAACGAGCGGAAGGCTGGAAGATTGTTTTGAGGCGATGTGATCTTATTGGGAAGGGTGTGATCGGCCGATCACAAAACGGGATCACCAGAGTTGAACAGTCGTGCGCTAGTGCTAGGATGCAGTCCTACGCCCCCGGTGAGTAACCTCCCTGCGTACCACTCCATGGTGTCAGACCTCAACTAAGGCTGATCTGAGCAAGGCAGGACTGAGGCGCTTTGGGAAATTGTGCACGACATTGCCAAAACAGTCACCAATCAAGGTATCATAGAATTGATAGGAGCCAGCCCATTCAGACACTGCCCGCGAGACAATTCGAATTTCTAGGGCCTGCGCTTTCCAGGCTATTCAGACACAAAGATGCGTCTTCATGAGACGTGCTGAGATTCTCCGGCCGCACATCAAGAACTGTTTCGGCGTCGGAAAAACATTACAACGTGCATTACCGTGCAGCCCAGCCAAGAGCGGACATGTCTCTGAAAGAGCCGTACCACAGGACTGAAGTTTTAGGACTCAGGCGCGGCTTGGTCGCAACTATACGCAGCCGACGATATCGAGGAGTGAATATTTGCTCCTACTGTAAAGGGAATGAACATCATTGGAAGAGAGTATTAATTCAGCGACAGTATTTACTATAACGACGGGTCGACAGCTTTGGGCACCTTACTGTGTTGATTTGGTCTTGATAATGTCGGTAGCCTCTGACGCTCTAAAAATCATACCAGTCAGGCCATTAAACTAGAACAGAAAGAAGATCATGCAATAATGCCACAGCACATTTTGTAGCAATGGTAGTAGACTAGTTGGACGCCAATTTCAGAGTGCCGGGAAACTCCGAAAGTGCCATTTGGCCGAAAAGAGGACACCCAGGGTCATGTGATACGTCTCTCTCTTTATCACCACCACGATCACTCGATTCATTGTTCCATTGTACTCCCATTTAAGTAACCCAGTAAGTGGACTGCTCTTGCTCCCGTGACTGCTCTTCGCGCGGTATATAATATGCGGCGTCGTTTCTTTGTTACTCATTGTTCACTTTCTGACTACCACCATGGCAGAACGACCCACTCCCTCGTCCGCAGACACTCCTCCTAGCGGAAGAACTACTCCTGCCAATACAACTCCTCCGCCAGAGGCCCAGTTTGCTGCCCACAACACCCCCGTTGTCAAGAAAGCTTCAGGGTTTAACGTCTTCGCCAGCGTTATTAAACAGGAAAGCATGGCCGACAGATACAAAGAGCTCGTCAGAGAAACTACTGGGCATTATATCGGACCCATGCCTGTTGAAACCTTCCTTGACGACTTTCTACCATGGAACCCAGATACTCCTGAGAATTACAAGACGGCTGAAATACCCGTTTTGCGGATCAGCATGCTCAAGTCAATGGCAGGAGCGGCGGAGGCCAAGTCATACCGGAAATTTGTGCGTTCATTTATTTTAACTACCTTGAACCCTACCCAATCGCATCAAATAGGTCGATGCATTTTCTGAATGGCCTTCGGACGCGGCTGCCATCGCAGGGGCCGACGATTCCTACATCAAATGCCCAATCTCATTCCACGACACGCACAGTAAACGCGATCCTTCGTGCGGCAAGATGGGCATGGACATAACTGTCTACGACGAAGAGCGCGCCGACCGAATTCCTACAGCCTCTGACTTCTTCAAATCAGAAGGCTTCATCGAATTGAAACCAAAGGAGAACTACGATGCCTTCATCGATGAACCTCGACAGTCTTTAGCTGCCCAAGCTCGGGCTAATGCCACAGACCCTGGCGCTTCCGCCGTCAGCGAGGGCGGCGATGATGCATTGGTCCAACCATCGAACGGAACGCCGGCTCCTACAGAGTCCGAGATACCAACACCGACTCCCTCGTATCCTTTCGAAAACGCCTCGTCAAAGGGCGTAGAGACACGCGGGCAGCTCGCCGCTTACAACGCAGTCATCATGGGTGTCCAGTACCGCTCGCATGTCTTTTCCACACTCGTTTGCGGCACTTTCGTACGCTTTATGCGCTGGGACCGCTCATCCGCCATCGTCACCCGGCGCTTCGACTACATCAAAGAGCCGCAAATCCTTTTCAGGTTCTACCAGCGTTTGGCTCAGCTCACGGACCGTCAACGCGGTGTTGATCCTACCATCACGTTTCCGACGGAGGAAGAGGACAAGACTGCGAGAGGAAAGTTTGTTGATTACGCCTCGGAACTGTGGTACGGTCAGACTGAATCGTTCCACAACGAGCAAGGCAAGATCAGCGAACTATCGTTGCTCAAGATGACGTTTGCCGGTGACGCCTACATTATCCCTGCCCCCGTCTATCACGAGGGTTTCCTCTCTCCTTTTGGACGTTCAACGCGTCGTGGCATCGTTATGCGCGTCAGTGACAACCGTGTGCTTTATCTCAAGGATTACTGGCGAGAGGACTCTGCTCTCACCTTGAAGGAGTCGGAGATCTATGAGCGTCTTGCCCTTCACAACGTTGAGAATGTTGCGGAGATGGCTGCTGGTGGCGATGTCGATGGCATGGAGACCATTGGTCACCAATACGCTGGTGCCCCTTGGGTTTATTGGATTACGCCGTTGAGGATACGCACTCTACATGCTCACCGAATCCTACTGCTTACTCTTGGACGCGACCTGCTTACATTTCCGACCGCCAAGAGCCTTGTCAAATGTGTTGCAGATGGCATGAAAGGTCAGTCTCCTTCTTCTGATATGACAGATACCTGACAATCAAACAGGTCACCAAATGGCGTACGAAAAGGCGCGAATTCTTCATCGCGACATCAGTGTCGGGAACATCATGATGAAGATTAGACCCACCGATGATAGTCCCGTTGCGGGTTTTCTCATTGATTGGGACCACTGTGTGGTGCTCGATTTGATTCCGCCAGGTAACTCTCATGAGCATCGTATTTCACGCACAGTAAGTACACCTACTGCTACCAAAAATGTTTGACTAAATTGATCACTCGCATAGGGCACTTGGCAATTCATCTCTGCTAACCTCGCGGCGAATCCAAGCACAGAACATACCATCCTTGACGACCGAGAATCAGCGCTGTATGTCCTGGCTTACGCGGCACTTCGTCATCTCGAGCACGATCTCTCAAAGATGAAACTCGATGATCTACTAGAAGTCTTTGATGTGTACTTTTACCAGGAAGGCCAACCGGACGAGGGTGGAACTAGGAAGCGTACAGCTATCATATCAGGCTCGTTCGCCGAAGTCAACTTCACTATCAAAGAAATGTGCCAGTTGTTTGAGAGATTGTCTTCGAGCTTTGCCTTTCGATATACCAAACCGAAAGCCCCCCGACCGGTGCTACCTGATGACTCGGAGGACGACGACGACGAATTGGATCGCCAGTCCCAAGAGGCCAAGCACAAGAAAGGCATGGCCAAGCTCAACAAGGGCTCTTGGCTGTACACCACTCTTGAGGCTTTCGCGGCTTGGATGCCCGAGCGTGGCCGGAACGAGCTTGATTGGGTGGACAACACTTTGGCCACAAAAGTCACGGTGAAACCCGAGAACAAGTTGAAGCGACAAGGCGACTTGACTAGCGCTGACTGTAATATACAGCTAACTCGCGTGTTAAAGAAGTCCAAGGGTTATGACGGGCGTGCGACGCAGAGACTCACGTCCAACGTTATGAATTGACACTATTATATGTACTTGTATATCCGTATGACTATATACACATACTAGCTTGATGGTAGGACTATTTTACAATGTGCCGACGCCCAACCGTGGCGGAGTAAAATTCTCTTTCATGCGTACCACCCCGAATATCAGGTATCGCATCTACTTGCACATTCACATCGTCGAAAGAGCTGCGTCACAGGCTCAGTCTAGCAGGAGACTCAGGCGCGCTTTCAACGGCTTTGGACATTCATCGTTAATGCCGAGCGTGAATCGGAGTGACACGTTATGACTGGGTTTCACGACGTCGTACTGCCACTCTCTCAGTGGGAAAATAGGTTACAATGTACGCATGAATGAAAGGGTGCAGTGCTAGTATCGGATATCCAAGTCCTTGCGACAGTGTGACTTAAATTGTTTCTAGTTTTCATGGTTAGACGGAAAAAGGTCGATATAAAATGAAACTGAGGGTCTCGCTTTCTTCGTCCTGAACCGACTTCCCGTTCTATTCTTGTTGTTCGGCCGTTACAGCCCACCCACGCGTCTGCTCAACTCGCTGATTGCTGACGATTCTGTTTTCTGGCCCAATACCTTCTGCATTTCGCGTATAACAAGGGGGAACTGAAATTGCGAATCTCAGAAACCCACCCAACTCATCATCGCCGTGTCTGCAACCTACGAACGCGTCGCTCTTGTCACTGGCTCCAACACAGGTATTGCACTAGAGATAGTGCGAAGCCTCGCAGAGAAAGGCCACACCGTCTACCTCTCCGCGCGCAACGTCAAGGCTGGTTTGGACGCGCAGTCCCAGCTCAAAGCCGACGGTCTCAATGTCAAGTTTGTTCAGCTTGACGTTGCATTCACAGAGTCCGTCGCCGCCGCGAAGGACGTTATCAAGAAGGCCGAGGGCCGTCTTGACACCGTCGTGCACAACGCCGGTATCAGCTGCATGGCTGAGAGCGCGGGGCCACGCAAAGAGTCCATCGCTAACATCCACATTCGACACGAACCCAAAAAATTATTCATATTCATAGCGTTTATCTGTAAATATAGTCGTATCAAACAGCATACAAAGACGTATTAAGTTGTTTTGTCAGTCAGTATATTGATAAACATGTGTAGGCCTTACAACTCAGGCAAAAACCAACCTCAATGTGCCCCACCTATCACTCTCTACACCAACGAGACATGTCCTACCGCCGAGACAGTCCATCCTTCGTACACCTTCCCTCCATCCACCCACCATACCTCCTTGACTCATCCCCTTCTGTACTCTCTTGCGTTGTTCATCGCTCATCCGACATCGCGCCTCGTACGCCTCGGTCACAACCCACTTCTGCTGTGGGTCCAACGTAAGCCAATCCGCATAAGTCAGCGGCGTGGCCAAGAACGCATGTATACTCATGAGAAGATGGAGGTTAGAGATCGGCATTGTAGGGCATGCGGGCGAAATGGGTGGATAGACGGTAAGCACCCATTTGCATCGCATCCGCATCACCCCGATTGCTACTTGCAGAGCCGTGCACGTCGGCGGATCCGTGGCAGGTTGATTGAGCAGTCCTTCGCCGACTCCTCTGGCGCTGGGCACATAGTGGACGTCGTATACGATCGGCGCTTTGTGACTTGGCGTCGAGGCGAGAAGAGGGTGCATGTGAAGTCTCTTTGGGGCGGGAGAAGGGGTTCTAGGTTGAAGGTGGAATGACACACGATGGTGCTTGGATGTATTCCATGCGCGCGTCTTCTTGAGGATCGGGCGTGGGCTAAGGGGAGGCGAACGATGTTGTGGGGTCTTCGGCTCTGTGGTTGAAAACACGGGCACTGTGTAGTATCCGATGAGCGTCGTCATATCCAAGGTATAGCAATAACACTGACATTCTTGGTTGCGATGTATATGGTACATCGGTAAAGTCTTCACCGCAGGCGGTTGCCCGCCGTAACTCTGAGAGAGATATATAGTCGTGGGAGCCTGGCGAGACATTGGGGGTGATTGTTGACAAGATTGGTCCACGTTCAAGCTTTTCAAGTAGTGGAGGCGAGGTTATCGATTCCTTTACAGTCACTGGAAAGGGCTGGGGCGCATAGTGTCCACCGCTCAAAAACCTATACCCTAAGGCAATCAATGGCACACTCGACAGTCTGTATTCCGGGAAATGAAATGTCATGGATGACGCTAAAAGATCAACGACCGTGTCTTGGCGCAGTCAGTTCAGTAGAACAGAGCAGCGGATCTGAAGATGGTTGAAGAAGACAAAGATGAAGTCAAGGAGAGAAGCTTGTATCCCGGGTCCGTTGTCGCAGGCGAAGGTGAGTTATGGGGAGATGACGATCGTAGGAAGTCATACAAGAGTGCGATAGGCGATGTGTCTTTTGGGAAAATCCGTTCTACTTGAGAGATCGGCATTCTCGCTCGACATCGAGACCGGACACAAGTTTGCACATGCACTGCGAAAGAATTGAACATTAACCAAGGCCAAGTCATACAGAAGTTATAGCTATCCATCGATTGCGGTGTAGAAGCTGCCGGAACTCTTCAGTGCGATATGAAGGCGGCTGATGCTTGACGGGGAACCACACGGGCGCAAGGCGGTGAACGTACATCTCCAAATGATTTTAGAGCTACGCATGCGCATGCTCGATTGGGCGTGATGGTTTGGCAAAAGCGCATTGTCTCTCGATGCTGGACACCGTGTTCGTTGAGCGGCCGATGCATACGATCACTTCTCGACGATCTGAAATCGAGCAGAATTCAGTGAGACTGTCCTGAAGTATTTCCTCTCGATCATAGATGCGACATTCAGTAGAAGTGGGAACGAGTGCCTAGGTAAAAATATGATTATCGCGCCCGACCTTGAGGAGGCAGATTTGGTCAATGAGAAGACGCGTCGTAAAAACATGCTCACTCCACTGCATGACAAACTTCTTAGAGTTCGCCATCCTTGTGCTCTGACGGACGATAGTCTCCACGCGCTTCCTTTCTGCAACATCAAACGCTTCTTCATCTTCCATCATCATCTCGAACTCGAGCACCTTCAAAGAGGGATAACGGTCTTCCAGTAACGATTTCCAGTCAAGAAAATCAAATGCAGACACAGTATTGATATTCTCGGATTTCGCCAGATAGAATGCGAATTCCAGTCTTTGGAGGCAGGGGCATGACGGGAATCCGGCAAATATGGAGTTCAACCAATGCATAATACGATCAGACTCGTAAGAGAGGTAGAGAATCCTAAAGGAGAGAATCCTCAAGACAGGTAACACATTGAAACCAAACGGCGGAGCTTCGCAATCCTCCAGACCTAGAAATCAGAGCAGTGAGTTATGAGTCGTCACATGGGGTTCCAGAAATCAGACGGAACTAACCGTCTGGCGTCCATGGTGGTCTGAAACAGAGTTCCTCCAGCGTCCCGCGCACCATGCCTATGAGGCGAGCAAAGGTGTCAGAAGAAAAAGGAGGATCTCTAAACTCCCAGCCGAGCTTGCGAATACGAATAGGATAATGAGCGTTATGGAGTACATTATCCAGAAGCCAATCCATTGCCCCCGCCGGCTCGCACTCCTCGATCCATATCTCTTCGAGTTGGGATAGATTGATTTGAGGTCCATGGCCAGAGAAAAAGTACACCAAACCGTTTGTACCCCACAGTGAGAATGTACACTTGCGAAGATTTTGGAAAAAACTCATAAAGTAGACTTGGACCTCCGGACAAAGAAAGTGACTAAAGTAAGAAAGATGGGTGATATTTGGGAAAGACGCTAGGAAGCGTGCAGTATGGGAAGTAGCTGGATCGAATCCGGCCTGTGTGGGGGGCATTATCCATTGAAGACTGGTCGCATTGCTCATGATGGGAAGGACCACGTCGAAATCCGAGTCATTCGGAAACGCGCAATCAAGACCGGGAAATAGCCTCTCCGTGTATATATAGACTGCCTGAGGATCGCATTCCACCTTTGTGCGGCCAACGAACCCAGTTGGCACAGAGCTTGCGCGTTCCAGCAGCCTTTGCGCGTCACCCAGGTCGACCACTACATTGCGAACATACTGGGCGACGTGGGGCAGAGACGCGCATATCAATCCCCATCTAACAAAGTCGTTCTTGCAAAGGAAGGACGCCTCCAAAAAGAGGTATTGTAGCGTTACCGCGCGCCAGATTTTCGACACGAATGAGGCGGAACGCAGGAAAGCAATGTCGTCCTGGTTGCAGGAAATGATTTCATCAATCAACTCAGAGGGAAGGTCATGAGTTATTCCTATAGCAGTGTCTTTTCAGCATGAAATGAGGACATGGAGCGCGCATACCGTTTCCTAAGTTGATCGACATGATTGTGAAAGACGAACACGCGTTTCCAAAAATGGACAATCGATCGACTCAAAGTCAGCTTTCATCCTCCCGCCACCAAGTTGTTCATACTGTAAGCCTACTTAATGCACGTCTTCCGCTCATATACACAACGCTGTAGGGAATCGTTACCTGATGCCCGCCAATATCTCCGGTGCGCCGGCGCCACCCGCCTGTGGTCAATGTGCTGAATTCTACTATCCATCCCTTCCCGATTTCTGCGCTACCGACATCTATAAGCGTTTAGCAAGCACCAATGATCCCATCAGCGACATAGACAGACAGCTCTACGCCAAGGAGATTCTTTACAAGGTGCAGGAAGGAGTCAACGTTCTTGCCACTCGAAGAGAGCACCTTCGCGTCGTCGTACAACAGTTGGAACAGGAACAGGCGCGAATGCAGGACGTGCTTACAAAGTGCCGGGGCGTATTATCACCATTGCGGCATCTCCCCCAAGAGATTTTGACTGAGATCTTTCATTTTTCATGTGTGGATCACACGAATCTGCTGGATACTTCGGATGGGCCATGGTGTCTTGCGCAGGTCTGCCATCGCTGGAGGAACATTGTGCTATCCACCCCACTTTTATGGGCGCACCTCCACTGTTTCGACTCTACGGGAGGCAAGGACGTTGCTCTCAGGAAAGCTTCCATACCCACACTGCGCAGAGCACTTGCCCTCAGCGACAAAGTTCCCCTCGATATAATACTGCACGTAGATGATCTTGACCCATACGCCGATAATCCTCACGTCATGAAAATTTACGAACTATGGATTGAAGAGTTGATGAGCGTCTCTGAGCGATGGAAACATCTCTCTCTTTCGATCTACCAGGATGCGATTCCTTTGCTGGAAACCGTGCACGGAAGAATTCCTCTCCTCGAGACACTGGAACTGAATTTACATTCTCCTCGCGTCTCAGGTGAGGGCGTTATAACCGCATTTGCTGATGCCCCTTCTCTCAGAGAAGTCAAACTAGAAAACATAAACCCACTGGATTATTACGAGGTGGATATACCACTTTCTCAAATAACCCGCATGGAAAGTACGTGGGTAGACGTTGACGAGGATATGATGTCGGCTATACCCCATTTTTGGACACATCTCTCGGCGTGTCCACACCTCACCCACCTCCGAATCACACATCCCTTCAATGTTTGGCCTACAGACCCCGAGCTCACAGCACTCCGACATACTGCCCTTCGAACACTCACTATATCCGACGAGCATTTGCTCGACATGCTGGAGCTCCCATGTTTAGAGGAGCTTCATGTCAAAGCCCCGGCCGTTCTCTCCCTGAACGGTACCCCGCAGTCATGTCCGCCAGACATGCTACTCGCTATCCTCAACCTCATCGTCCGGTCGGGGTGCTCCTTGAAGAGCCTCAGGATCGTAGACTTGGCTGATGCACACATACTTTCTGAGATCCTCGCGCGCGCGCCAGAGCTCACGGCGCTCAAGCTGAAATACAGTCAATGGAGTCTGAGCCCCGGATATGATACGGAGCTCGAGGTGCTCCTGCAGTTCCTTCCATTCTCAACCCATTACCAGCTCGTGCCGAAGCTCACGTCCTTCATCGTCCACGTCGATAGTGCGTCGACGTACTACATGAAGCGCACCATCGACTTCATCTCCAGTGATCTTTGCGACTTTCTCGAAAGCCGTTATCGTGCCGACAATACAGCTGCACGATTGCAGACGGTCGAAATCGCGTTCCGCTTTGACGCGGATATACACAATATTTGGACGGATCCCGACATCAAACGGCTCTTGGAGTTGAAACAGGACGGACTGAACATCTCGATATCCACCATGGGGGGAATGCCCGCTGTGGACGGCGAAGGAAGTCCCAATGTCGGGTATACTGTAGAGGGTTTTCGCAAGGTGTATGTGTAAACTGAAGGAAATGAGGTATCTTGATTCTTGATATCTGAAATAAGTGGATATATATTATGGCGTACTCATAGGCCCCTCGTCAATCATCCGTCGCGCAGTCTCGTTGACCTGCTGCCTGGCCTCTGCCATACGCTTCGCCGCGCGCGCATGTCGTTCCCTGGCGTGCTGTACCGCCTGGATACTTTCATTATACTCCTGTTGGATCTTGCGCAGGTTCGCCGTTTGGTGGAGGAGCAGGTCTGTGAGTGTCGTAGATACTTGGGGTGATGGAGGAGGAGGAGGAGGAGGAGGAGGGAAAGGTGATCGAATGTCGGAAGCGTTGGATGGCCGCCTGGTCTGTACAAGGAAGATTATTAGATTCTTGATAGGATATACGAGAAGACGTGCTATGCTCATCATGGATGGGGATGACGCCTCGGACTCGATGTCCTTCGTGGATGGGGATGACTATTGAATAAGTGTCATGGGCGGGGAAGTGCACAGCGAGAATATACACCCACCACCGATGGGGTGCTGACGCTTGGTGACTTGCACAAGCGTTTCGCGTCACCATGATCAGAGATATCCGGACTGGAGGCCTTTCTTTTGCCTTTCGACTGCTCGTCTGTGCACATTGATATTGATGAGCAACCACAATTGAGAGGCGGAGATCACAGACCGGTGATTGACTTGCCCATCCTCTCTAGCTTCATGCAAACAATATCTTTTTGGATGTGTATGAACGGTATAGCTTCACCGAACGCGCTCTCGACGACGTAGGGTGTTCCATCTTCCCGTTGTACGTGGCGGGGATCTAAAAGATCATCAAACGCAGAATAAAGGTCGCGAAGAGTGTCCTCGTCTACATCCGACGTATTTTTAG
>JADNYV010000615.1:0-19998 GCA_015501055.1 Mucidula mucida | reverse complement strand
TGGAGGACTGCCATCTTCTCTGTGAGGTTCAGTGTGCTGGCGTCGGCGGATGCGAAGTACGCCGTTTCGGTCTAGATGTCGATGTTTTTGACATTCAACAGGTTCAGAGAGGAATGCAAGGCCGCGAATAAGCAGGTCATGGTATGGACGGTGGAACAGGCTGAGCACATGATGGAGGTAAGCGCTCAACGTATTAATTATCAACCCGGAGCGCTAACGACACTGTCCGTTTCAAGGCTCAGGTGGGTGTTGATGTTATCCTGACGGACGTGACCAAGACCTGGCTCGAGCTCCGCAATGGGTTTGCAGGGTATGTCCCTCCCTTGCTACACGACTCTGCCACTCATAATTTCACCCTGCAGTGGATTACGAGAAGATTGGTTCGCAATATGGAGGATATTCCTCTGGACAACCCCGGATTACTACGCGCCATTCCAGATGCTCCTGGCGTCTTCCTCGCAGAAGCGGCTGGAGAGTGTCGCCGGTCCATTTGAGATGTACATGCCAACAAGGATCAAGATTTAATAGAGGAGAAGAAGTCAAGCATACACCAAAGGACTTTGATCATTTGCATTCATCACTTATACCGTAATTTCCGTCGTTAGATTCGTCGCTGCTTTCCAGAATCCTTAGAGAATTTTTTGCCTTCCTTACACACATTTGGGATACATTGCGTTGTAATTCTTTTCTTCTGACATTTTCAAGGGTTTTCAATCGTGGTTCTTTCTTGCTATTGGTGTGAATGTCGCGCTGATTGGACGTAGGTCTGCCTTGTTCTTCTACGTCTTTTCCGGATCGAAGTTGGCGCAGACACGCTCAAACTTCAGACGCCTTTATTGACGTCGCGCTTACTTGGGGGGAAGATGTGTGTGCCATTATTCAGAGTACATCTTGGCGATGAAGATATCTATCAATCGAGGACGCACGAAGCGTAAGGAATTGCTATATGACATAGCGAGGAAAGGGTACACGGCGGGAAGCAAGCACAGACCTCCTTCTCAGCAAAAAGGAATCCCTACGGCTGAGGAGCGAAGAAAACGAAGATGATGTATTATTGATGAAATCAAAACAGTGTTGTACGCGTAGGAATCTCAAGCAGGAATGCATGCGCAAAGAATGCGAGCGAGTCTTCACGATCGCGCCGATCAGCTGATCGGGAATCGTCGCCTTCCTAAAATGGGCAACGACTCTTTGCGTTTACTCTGCCAACCCATGGACAACGCTTCATCTAGTTCTCTCGGTAACCACCATGGCACTCGCGGTTCGTGGGGCACGCAGCTGAGACGTTATCAGACAACTTGGCCACTTCCTCGAAAACGGCCACCATGGACGACATTGAGGCAGACTTGGCGGGGTTGAGTGTCGAAGACAAGTCAGATGGACCGTCAGTCGAGGAGAACAGGCGCCAGAGCCCGCTAAAGTGGAAGCTCAGGCATATCCGTGGATGCATATGACCTCGACACTCGATGCATGCTTCAAGGAAACCGAATCTGAATCGACGACTGATGTGCGAATACTCTACATATCAGTCGATTGTTCCACTCACCGTGACGCTTTAGGAAAGCACACGAACCGAGTCGGACGGTGCTGAAGTTGAAGAAGAGGGAATTCTCAACCAGCATGCACCAGTCGAGACAGAGCCTTCGGTTCAATTTAAGGACGACGAAGTGAGCTATTCTTTGACCAACATGTTCTATCCACCGGAATCCACCATAGTTCACGAAAGATGCCCCCAAAGTCATGCAAGCCTTCCTAACGCACGGCGATAACTGCTCAGTCGCCGAATCTGAGGCGTTGAAGGTCGCGACCAAGGAATTCGATGTAAACAACGACGATGACCATCCCATGGATATGTTCAATATCATGCTCGATAGACTGGGTACGTCCTCATCACTCAACATCGTCGCGTATCATCTGATCTCGCCTATCATAGATGGTCTCTTACAAGAAACCCGATTTCTACAGCACGCCATCACGCAGCTGATTTCGATAGACCCCTACGCGTCGTTTGAAGGGAGCTCAGAGGCGACCGTGGCGCGCGCGACTATGTCCCTTATTTGGGTCGTGTTTACCTGCTCTTCGTGGCCGAAAGGCGAACCTGTCTTTGGCGCAACAGCTAGTGGAGGGGGCAAAGGAGAAGTTTGCGATGGATATCCATCTTGCCAGTCTTGAATTCGATGATGATGACGATTGTGTTAGTGCAGACGAGGAGGAGGAGGAGGACGGCACTGGGGATCAGGTGAAGACAGAGGCTTGATCTTGTCATTACATCTCGAATGTACCTGCTCTTGGCTGGATATCCTGCAGTGTTCGCGTATTAGGGAAGGATCGATGCACTGAGCAGTAGGTGCTTGTTTATCATCTGGGGTTGTGTTGCTCAACAGTCGCTGTAGATCAGTGGCTACATATATTGGCAAGGCACTTCATACAAACTTCATGAATCGCTTGAATGCTGTGACACTTAAGTTAATTGCAGTGCTAGAGCCGTACGTCCATGGTCCACTAATGCTTCAAAATTTCCTCAGTGGAGCTACTTCTCGGCCCACGTCTTACGATGGACGTATGTCGTCCTCCAGAAAGTGTGGTGACTTAACTTTTGCGGCTGCACCGATATATAAGTTCTGTTGAGCCCCAGCTAGGTCCTTCCCTCAATCCCAAAGGCTACGAACCTCAAATGAGATGCACACCGACCTCAGCATCAGTCCATTCCCTTCTCGCCGGTCGACCGAGGTGAACTACCCACCGCCCGTTATCTTCGAAGGACACCACTGTGGGATGAAGGATGTCTTCAGGAACTGTTGTACCTTTCTATGGAAGATCATCATCGGCTCCCTCCTCTACCCCTTCTCATTCCTCTTCGGAACGCTCATCGGGGACGCGATATTGATGCCGACCATCACTGTGTGCGCGTATAACTGAGCGGGTAGGCGCCAGAGTTCGAGTTTTGGGCACCGATTATTGTGGTTTTGCCGTTCACGGTGACTTCTTCGGTCCTGGGTGTTGCCATATTGCATCGTACGGGGTATGGCGGTGGCGCGATGCTGATTGTGCATGAAGCGTTGGGGAGCTTGAGGAATTCTTGTTTGGTTTCGGGCGCGAGTGTACTATGGTTTCTGTGCCGATGCTATGTAGATCCAGCCTCGTGAAGGCGTTCCTACGTACTGGCTTCGTGGAGGTTCTTCCTTCAAGCATAATCTCTGACTCTTGACTTGTCCTATTCATATCCTTACATTGTCCATCAATTCATGTAGTGTTGGAAGAGCTTGAATTCTATTTCTACAGTCACAAGCTGTTGATGAATGCGGCGTCACTAAACTTTCTCGTCTTCAGACTGTGCGGAAGGTGGAGACCACCGTAAACGGTGCCTCAGCCACAGCGCCAAATAGCTCAGACTGAGGAGGACGGGTACTTCTATCAAAGGTCTAATCTAGATAGAATTCAAGTAAGTTGAATTCGTGCAAGAGATGGAATGGGTGTACGTGGCGGCCAGAGCCTCTGGCGAGTCCGTCCCAAACGAGGCAATCGCTACCGCAATAGCCAGTTCAAACTGGAGCAAATGATTAGTGCTAGGATGCCTACCATCGCACACTAAGAGCAACTCACATTGTTGGACCCAGCGGTAAACGCCTGCGTCACAGCCATCTCGTATCCGCCTAAATTCGCACCTCTCGAGCTACGCGACAAACGCCAAAATAAGAAGAATGTCGCCGTCCAAACGATGGTGAAGTATAAGATCAGTCTATGAGACTGTCAGCTTCTGATAGACATTAGGTTTATGCACATACGGGACACAGATACGGAATACGGAGCCAATTTGATCTATAATGCGCTTGCCCTAAAGACCAGCTAGAATGAGCGCATCGTGATGGTCTAGTGTGAGCTACCAACCTGACTGGCAAACAAGACAATGATGGTATACAGTAACCCAAGGGGCCCAATTGGCCCAATGATCTGAAAGAACTTCTGTGCGCGCTGAGGTTTCATGGTGTGAAGGACAACGAGTCGAGTAACAAGTCCCGCGGCTAGAGGAATCCCGAGATACTTGTAATATTCGTCAAATGACTCGGTTGCTACCAAGTAAACTCAGAGAACTCACGATTCCAACTGCTCGAGATACGGCAGAGTAGCTCAATACTAGAGATGGCGCACTGTCTGAGTCTCTGCCTAGATAGTTTAGAAAGAGGACCGCATAGGGCGAGAATAGGACGATCTGTTCGGTTTATTCAATCAACCACGAAGGAACGCGAACGAAAGACGGCTACCTGCAAGAGAGAATTGAAGATCATAAGCACGGCACAATAGTTGGAATCGCCGCAGCTAATACTGTTCCAAATCAACACCATCGCTGTATTTTACTTGAGTTGCGCTGCGTTCTATCATAGACAAGATCGTACCAATGCAGCGAGCTAAAGGCACTGAATCAATTTTCGAAACGAGAACATAAGGGGGACTGACCAACTCCAACTAGGAGCAGACCTCTGCGTTCCCTAGTCAATCGATCTTCTGGGAGAGTCATCCATGCAAGCCCGAGCATGATAAATGGAGCAACGATCCAGTTCAAAACGAACGAGATCAAGAGGTGAATCCAAATAGATCCTATGCAGACCATCAGGTGCTAAGTCGGTACACATGAGGCAAGAAACTGACGGCCACGAAAGAGATCCATGAAATGTTCCCACCGTACTTTCGCAAGGGCAGGCCACATCATGAGAAGAAGGCCGACAAGAATGGCTGTCGCAGTACCTAGGTATGCGAAGATTCTATCCAAAAGGTGGACAGGGACGTACGTATGGAAACACCGTCCCATTGTGCTGATTCTTTGAAGGCACGGTTTACGCCGTCCGCGGCGTAATTACCAATGACGACACCAAGAATCATGGCGACAAGGACACAAGGTGCAAGCAGGCGGTCGATCCAAGAGAGAGATTGCCATAGGTCTAACGGATATGAACATCAGGCAAACTAGAAACATGGAGTACGCACGAGAAAAGCCATATTGTTCCTCAACAGAGGTTTGTGCCGGTAACTGAGGTATCGTGCAGGTGTCCTTGGAAGCCATGATGGGAGATAGCCAGAGGAAAAAGACGTCCGTTCGCCATTATATTGGAAGCAAGTCGAGAGGTCACTGCTCTATGTTGATTGGACGCTGTCACCTGATTACGGACTTCGATCAACTGGGCCATGTGGGAATGAGTGCCAGTGCCATGACCTCCTCAACGCCGAAAGTCGTGGATAATACGAGAGTTCGCGATAACCAGCGCCGATCAAGGCAGAGGAAGCGGGAATACGTTACCTCCCTTGAAGCGCGCATAGCAGAGTATGAAAAGAATGGCGTCCAGGTATTCTTCTCACATTCGACTCGAAAAGCCTCTGACACGATCAAAGGCGAATGTCAATCTACAGCAGAAGGCTCGGTCTGTTCTGGAAGAGAACAAAGTGTTACGGAAACTCTTGGAACGTGCAGGCATACCAGACAGCGAGATTCAGGCTGCCCTGACGAATCCTACATCCCTTGACCAACCGAGTACCTGTGGGGCTCGTTCTGGGAGCTGTAAGCCGTCTTCTTCCACCTCGGAGAGCTTTCCCGGCGCTGTTGAAACACCCCCACTTGGAAGTGCCTCATCTTCAAGAAACAATCTCTCCTTCAATTCCCTACCAGATGATACTATATTCTCCCAGATTGATCTTGATTCTTTCTTCTACACCAGTATATCACCGGTAGTGTCATCTACATCTACCACACTCCACGCCAGTCTGCTGGATCTGGACATATCCCTCTGCCAAGCAGTCTTCTTTCCCGCCCCAACATTGGAAGAGGCTCGAACGCGATCCTTTACATCCTGCCAAATTGCGTTTGATATACTCAAAACGATTAATAACCAACGAGTTCACCAGCTGAATCTGGTCGATTTTGTCTTGGCCTGGCTTTGGGCAGGTTTTAGAGCGTCTCCGGAGGTTCATGTGATTGTTTGGTGGATAATGAGGTACTCTCGGAAGCGACTCAGAAGCTCTTGACTGCGGAGCTCAGTTAGGCAGGTGCCAGCAGTACCAAGTTTCTTCAATAGGGTCTGACGAGGAGCGTGCAGAATTAGGCCTAATATCCTTCCTTGCATTTCGACAATTCTGCATCGCATTGCAGATTGAATGTCATTCCATTTTCCAGCAGGTTCGCCCTTAGTGCTTTGTCGACCAATGAGCTTCATCCAGTGACATGCTTACCGTACAACTTTCACTACCGCTCCTCGACCAATGAGCAGCAACCAGTGACATCCTACCTGACTCACCGTATAACAGTAGGCCTTCATCAGCGCTCTCCCTATCAAATCAGCCACCGTGGACATCGTGTCGTCCAACTGCGTCATTAACTTGGTTCCTGAAGAGGACAAGCCTGCTGTGTTCGCTGAAGTTTACCGCATCTTGAAACCTGGTGGGCGAGTTGCCATCTCAGACATACATCTGAAGAAGCCGCTCCCGGACATCTTCAAGAACGACCTATCATTACACGCGGAATGCATAACTGGGGCCAGCACTCCGGAACAGTACAGGCGATGGATGACGGCCGCAGGATTTTCACGCAAGTAAATCTTGTGGGCATGTTAATCCGACGCTAATTAAATTCCAACCAGACATCGTGTTCGTCGACACAAAGAAAGACATGAACATATACAAGACCACTACAAGGTCGGGATGTGAGTTGATTAGACCGCCTTTTGCGATACTGGCCTCACATACAAGGCAGGTTGTGCTGGTTTGTCGGGGAATGAGATGGAAGCCGTTCAATTGGATCGACCATTCCTCACGGACTTGAACGAGCATGTCGGCGCGTTTCAGACATACGCAGTGATTTCTTGACTTCGAGCCATTAGGTATGGACTGGTCACATGTTGCGCTCTGTAGCTATACATTCAGCTGGGATCATGAAGGTCAATTGAAGGCACGATTTAAAACGAGGAGAGATCTAATGTCAGTGCCCAAGGAACACTGTACAATCAGCATGTACCGTCAGGCTGTAGTTCTACTCGTATCTCGGTCTTGAAGTGGATTCCGGTAGACGCGTCATGCAGCCGAGCTCATCGATTCCCCACGCTTTCTTATCGCACTCAAGGACGCGTAATGCTCCCAAAACATCGGCACACTGCTATGTCGTTTCTTTTGTAAGGCCATTGCTAAAGCAATTTGCTTCTTAATCAAAATCGTTTAGTGGCAAGCTGCTTGGCGTGCTTTGTTTGAATGTATAAGGGCAAGCATGTTTCAGCGAGATCGATATTATCGCTCCCCTTCAACAGCCGTCACTATGTCGTCCCAACTTGTCTGGCTTATTACCGGAACATCGTATGTGTTACATTACGATTCGACCGTTCGACCGCCGTTGACATCAACTGCTTAGGAGCGGTCTTGGACGCGACCTTGCCCTTGCTGCGCTCGCGCGCGGCGAAAAGGTCATTGCGACTGGTCGTGCACGTTCCCTGCAGCAGCTCGACGATCTCAAGGACAAGGGTGCCGCGACACTAGAACTCGATGTGACCGCACCGTTGGATACGCTCAAATCGATAGCGAATCAGGCTGTCGCGATCTATGGACGCGTCGATGTCTTGGTCAACAATGCTGGTACATACCTTATGTGATCATCTTCCGATCTAATCTGGATCGCAGGCTACATTCTTGTGGGGGCTCTGGAAGAAAGCACACCTGAAGAAACTCTGGATCAATTCAAGTAAAGTTGTTCTTTTCGCTGAATGGGACATTTTGAACTTGACTGTATAGTACCAACGTCTTTGGCGCGTTGAATGTAACACGCGCATTCTTGCCATACATGCGCGAGAAAAAGTCAGGAACTATTGTATGGATGGGCTCAGTCGGCGGATGGCGGTACCTGCCTCGTTATCCTTGCCCGCCGGTAGAACTGACGCGCTTTGTCAGAGGTGTACCTAATGCAGGATTATACGGGACAAGTAAATGGGCTCTTCGGGGCATTAGCGAGACACTGCAGATCGAGGTTGCACCAATCGGGTTACGCAGTATATGCATCGACTTTGGCTACTTCCGGACGTCGTTCCTAACCCCAGAGCATCGTAAGCCGTATGAACCCAAGATTGAGGATTACCGCCCTGTGACAGAAGCTGTTGAGGCGGCCTTACAAGGTGAGCCTTTTCTCTAAGCCGGTTTACAGCAATGTTGACTTGAAAATAACCTAGCTTATAACGGTAACCAACCTGGAGACCCAAAGAAAGGTGTCGAGACCGTATTGGATGTCATTCGTGGGGAGGGCAAGGCAGTTGGCAAAACCTTTCCAACATCGTTACTGCTGGGGAGCGACTGCCTGCAAATGGTCCGAGCAGAGACGCAACGACACGCTGATATGCAAACGGAATGGGAGGACGTCACTAAAAGTACAGACTTCTAGTTCCTAGTGAACAGATAACAACAGAGCATGATTGGAGTGATAAAAGAATGATATTGGTACACCGAATTCCGCGAATGAATCAGATCTCCTTTGTTGACCCACATCTGATGATACTTTTCGTGATACTGACTTGTATAGGGGCGGCAGCCGATCGCTAAACAGGACCCAAAAGAATGAATGAAAACCCTCGAGAAGAAGCAGGGATAACATACCGGGGCCATAATATCAAACGTACTAGTAGGAGTATGTTGATCGCGATTGACCATGAATACTTCCAAGTCGACTTCCGCAGTCGGCGCCGAGGAAGATTGTCGTGTTTTGCGAAGTTCGTGGCGCATATTGAGTGTTGCCAGCACCGAATTGCCATACACTGTTGTTTCGGCCGATCAGTGGGAAGTAAGAGACTCGTAAGAGAGGTCAGGTCGTACACTTCGCGATGGTGAAATGTAGCCCGAGGAATACGAGATTCTCGTTCAGACACAGCCACTTGTGTTGAGGTTAGATGGATTAACAATCGTGGCGGAAAGCGGCCTACGCAAAGTAAAACCGATATAGTTGCAGCACTAAAGATTGTGTCAGAACAATTTTCATAAGGATGGGCAACGACTGTACCAGGTTACAGCACCTGTTTCTATAGAGTACAAAATTAGCGAATCGATGACAGGCTCGAAGCTGCAGGAAAATATCAGCGTTCTGCCGTTCGTTTCCGGGAGACTAATATTGAACAACCTGACACATTTGGAACGATTGGAAAGGAACAACGTGAGGAAGGACGCGGTTATGATAATCTCGATTGTCGATGACAAGGCCAAACCGAGAGAAAACATCCACTAGCTCTAGGCCATGAGATGGAATCGGAAGAAGGCGTGATGAAGCGTACACTGAATTCCGCTTTGACTACATTAAATGAGCCAAGTATGATCCTACGCTATCGTTAGTCGTTATCCGCGAGCAAGCGAGTGTCGCTTACATCTGAGAAGCAGTGCCTAGACCACGCGTTAGATGCCATGACGAGCCACGAAGCTAAACGCGCACCAAACGCAGATGCTAAGATTGAGACTCTGATTTAGTCTCTGTGTTCTGTGAAATTGAGGACACTAACTCATGCGCAAAACAGCTAGAATTAACTATGATTGATGAGCGTTCGATACACGAGCACTGAGAACAAGAATGCTCACAATCGGCAAGACAATCCACCAACGCCGAGGCGTCTCGCATACTAGAACAAAGGGCGTAAATTGTGCTGTACACAACGCAGAATGGAAGTCGTACGCCTGAATATTCTATGAGCGCAGAAGCTGGGCAGAGATTCAGTCACGGAGTCCACATGGAAAGAGGGCGTACGATACACACCAATGGGCAGAAAAAGTGCAGATAGACTGTCAAAGCTAGTAAGTCGTAGAAATGGTGAAATATGGGTTGACGGAGGTACGAACAGTGAGATAGACGGAAATCTTGAGCAAGTTGTTTCAGTGTCGGATGCACCGAAAGCCCCCAGTATGTGCTCACCGAAATCGGTCTGAAATTTTCGTTAGGAAAGAAATTACAAGTTGAATTGCACACGCACACAGGAATGTGCTCGAACTGATTTGTATCCGTCACTCTGTAGTTCTGCACAATGTAATTCCATACTCCTGCCCATACGCAGGCGTCGTGAGTTAGATTGAGGGCCCTATCATGCACACGATACGTCAGAACTCTACCCATATTCGAGCCGTGACACCGACCAGAGTAATCCAACCTATCATATCGTCAAGCAAGCCCCGGAGATTCAGGGAAATGAAAAGCACCAAGAACTTGTGCCTCAACGCATCCTTGGGAAATGTCTTGTAAAAAATTATCGCCTGGACAGTGACCATCCCAGAGAGACTGGTATAATCAGCATGACTCCGAAGTATCAATCCTAATGGACTCACAAAGACGAGAACAAAGCGCCAATAAGCAAAGCGCCAGCCGTCTGTACAACTCTCATCATTTACGGGCAGGAAGAAACAAGGCTGTCACGGTCCCTTGATATAGGAAAACGAATGAGACATCTCGGAAGCTTAAATAGGAGACAAATGTATCCCAATGAATGGAGGAGGAAAGTATCCCCTGCGTGATGCGTCGGCGGATGCATCATCTGCATAGGGCTGGGGCTCGGCCCTCGGGTGTATTGCGGTGGTGCCCGCAGGCACGTGACTAAACATTCGTGGGCGCGCCCCCTCAAAGGATGGCGGGATCAGGGCGGATTGATGGCAGCGCCGCACTATGTGCCGAAATCGAGAGTGACATCAACAGTATCAAAATGTCAGTATAATCTTCAAACATCCCCGAAAGTTTTACTGCGCCACACTAAGGTCGCTGCACTGAAGATATCAAAAAATGACCACCGCAGGACTCGAACCTGCAACCTTTTGGTACCGCTCAGCAATCGAAGCCAAACGCGCTACCATTGCGCTAGGTAGCCATGATGAAGGCTTAATCGCTGACGTATATATACAATGTCATTTAGAGAGATATGGATCATCCATGCACTGCTTCTATCGCTCACTCAACCACCACGATGGCCCTAAACTGTGCAATGCTCGACGGCGACCGTAACCCAATACCACTTCCTAACGAAGTGACTGTTATGACTATTGACTCTGGCGTCGACCTCGTTCTGACCATACCTGACATGTCCGGCGACGGACCCAAGCTGAGGACCCTCAAAGCCTCGGGTCGTGCGTGGATAACAGATCAGAGGGTGCGCTTCTTCAGGACTGTGGGCGTACCAACACTGACCATGATTACTCCAGTTCCTCTTCACCTCTGGCCCCAACTCGGCATTCGACTCTCTATCTATCCCCCTCCACGCAATCCTATCTACAAAGTTCGAACAGCCAACGTTCAGCGGCAACTACCTCTCGCTCGAGATCCACCCCTCCAAAGACGGCGGCCTGACGAACGGCACTCAGCTCGAAGTCCGTGTCAAGAACCAGGCCATGTTCCAATTTGTGGCTTTGCTGGAGAAGACGAGGGAGCGAGCGATTTACATGAAACGTGAGGCGGTACAGGATGCAGAGGATGGGCCACGTAAGTGCTTCTACTTTCTCCTTCCTGATCGCACTCTTATCATATCATCCTAGCGCGCTATGATTCCCCTGCCGGGACTTCCATCTCTTTACAAGGTGGACCCGGTCCGTCGTCCAATATTGCAGAGCCCTCTGGTGCTCCGCCAGGTTACGATGCTTAAGAGCCACGAAGAAGATTGTATGTGTGTAATACCAACCAGGACCTTGTAGCAGAACTATTCGATATAATTATCCACTAAAATACACATTTGGCTTATAGGCGACTGAGGTTCAGAACGCAGCGAAACACTAGCACCGATTTGTTCCCCAGCGATTCTGTTCTCCACAACACCGTAAGCTTGTGCGCTAGATCCTAATACAGCCGTGTCTATATCTATCATGCTAAAATCTGCTTAACGATTGTGTTCATTTGTTCCAGGGGATCTGCTGAACTGGTGCATGCTCTGTTCGTCCTACAACAAAGTATTGGCTCACGTTGGCTGACTACAGGAGACTAATTATTGACCGCTCACGGTTCAGCCATGACAACAGATGCAGCTGAACTATCATATTTCCCACACTTTCAGATTAGTGCATTCACTGCGCTCGTATATATATTGGAGGTGAAGGAAGGTCAGGTATGAGTAACCTGGGTTCTGACATTTGCCTAGCTGCTAGCTTGGACTACGTGAGGCACGAACAAGTCTAAGCAATAGATAAGTAAGTCAATCAAGTGAGAGAACGCAGAGCCGGCAAGTGCCTAACCGGTACAGTCGGTCCGACACGTTGGGGAATCATGTAAGCACTGTCGGCGTTGGGCGCGCTTTGCTCTTTTGCTTTTGCGCGTCCATCTGCGTATCCTCAACGCGTTTTCCTCCGCATTTTCAGTGGAATTTTCGAACTTTACCTCTCGGCATGGCTTACCAGCTTCCTCTGCCCACTGGGGTGGTTCCTTCGGGTTTCTTTCCCCGTCATCCGAGGCTCCCCAACGCCAATGCTTTTCCGCCGTTGCCAGCGGATTTCGACTATGATTTCTTTTGCAGCTTCCTGATTCTGTCGAAAATTTTTTCATCCCTGTTTCCCATAGGCATCGTTTGAATGTGGCAGCGGAGGCGCACAATCTGGCCTCCATTGCGGACACCAGGCTCTGCCAGATGGATGCTGGGGCCGACCCGGCTCTCGACGTCGGCCTACCTCTCAAGCCGTACTTCTCGTACACCGAGGAGGAATTGGAGGAGCTTGTTCGCTCCGACGACATGGTAAGAGAGTCGGGTCCGATTCCGCTGTTTGTGCGCAGGGAGATTGATGAGGAACGCGCACAATTGAAGGAGGTGGAGAAGAAGGAGAAAGAGCTCAGGAAGAAAAGGGAGAAGGAGGGCATTCCCATTGACAACTCGTGGGCGCCGCCCTCGTCCATCATATACGATAAGTTCGGGAACGCGAAGACACCCATCCCCGAATCCTACTTACAGTCTTTTCGTGCAGGTCAGATTCCTGACATTCATTTTTGGACGGACGACAAGCTTGATTCAATCTTCTCCGACCCGCGCCTTTTGGTCACCAAGGATATTACTCCGATGCGGTCGGTCGCTGAGCCCGACCCGAGAAAGGTGACTATTGTCAATCTGGTCGAGATGGCAAAGATTTGGGGTAAGGACTCCGACTGGTCCTGCGTTACAGCGGCGGGCTACAAGCAGGCTCTGGAGAATATGTTGACCGCCGTTCGGCGCGTGTCAAAGGTTGGCGCGAGCGGTTTCTCTTTTGCCAAGGAATTGGAGGCGCACATTGAGTATGTTTTCTCTCTGACCAGCTTTGAGCACTCGTATCCATACTGGTATGCTTGGGAGCGCGAGAACCGGAACAAGATCCTGGTTCGAGCGATGCGCTTTGATCTGATGGACTGGAAGATTGGTGTGGCGGGTGCGTTGGACAGGTTTCGTGCGGATAAGGCGGCGGGGTCGTTGATCTCGTCGACGAAGCGCCCTGCTTCCCCATCATCTTCTGCGGACACGCGTTTGGCCAAGGTACCGCGCACGTCTGCGCCGGCTTCACGTCCTGGTGCTCCTTCGGATGCTTTTCGCGCGCGCCTCCCACCCGTTTGTATCATCTGTGGCGGCAACCACCTCAATAAGGATCACCCGCCGGCCATCACTTCCTTTCCGGACGGCTCTCCATTCTTCATCGAAAACCGAGACGGTTCTCTCTACACCGCCAGGGCATTTCGCGGAGCCATCAAGAACGTCTGTCTTTTCTTCAACCTTCCCTCTGGATGTTCCAAGATCCACCAGCGTGATGTCATCCACGTCTGCAGCCTCTGCGGAGGCAACCACAGCGCTGGCACCAGAGACCCTGCGTGTCCGCGCACCCCACGCACCTAGCACGGGAGGTGCGTCCTCCGGCCCACAAACTATACACACTGCTATCGAGGATGCTTTCGCCTCTGCTTCACCTTCCGCTGCTCGCTCGTCCGGTCTAATATACTCGAACATCTCAGAATCTATTGTTCATCGCTCGCCACTGCCTGACTCACTCCCGGAAGACTCTTTCATTTATAATGCGGTTGTCACTCCTTACAACGCGGATGCTTTTGAACGCGCGTTGGAGGATCACGGCATTCAACACGAATTTCCTGACCTTGTCGAAAATCTGAAGAATGGTTTCCCTATTGCTCGTCTCCCTGCTCTCGTATCTACTATCATCATCCCTAACCATCCGTCGGTTGACCAGCACCCAGAGGCTGTGCGCGCGTACATTCAGACGGAACTCGACACTGGTCGGATGTTGGGTCCGTATACTCGTGAGGAGGCGGAACGGATTCTTCGGGGGCCGTTCTATGCCTCACCGCTCATTGTCGCGGAACAGGATCGTGGACCTGATCTGCCGCCCAAGCTCAGAGTATGCCGCAATCTCTCTAAGGGCGACAAGTTCTCGGGCGCTGGCTCGGTGAACAGCTTTGTCGAGAAGGAGCTCTTTCCCACTCATTTTGATATGGCGCAGAATGTTGAAGACGTGGTGAGTCTGATTTCTCTACCGCCGTTGGGCATATGTTTGGCGCCCATGGGGCTGCGTTGTACCATGGGTCGCGCTTTTTCGCTCATGGAGCGCGCCCATTTCGGGTTTTGTTGTATTTCATGTCGCTAATCTGGTTGCCAGATTGCGTCGGCGTCTGATGGAATTCAGGCTTGTCAGTTTGACATTGAATCCTTTCATCGGACTTGTCCCGTTCACCCTGACCACAAACCCTATCTTGTCGTCGAATTTGAAGGTTTCTTCTACATCGATCACGTTCACCCATTTGGACTCGCCACCGCCAGCAGCAACTCAGGTCAGATCGCTAATGCCGCCGTTCGTGTCTGGAATATTATTTGGACGCCCGACGGTCTCGTTCTGAAATATGAGGATGATATGATTAACATTCGCTTTCTTATTCCTTTCTCTCTTGCTCACGACAGCACCTATCGCTACTCTCGAGACGAATCCATGGCGCTGATTGCTGACTTTCGCATTCCATGGCATCCAACGAAGACGGGCAAGGATTTCGTCGAGGAGATTGTCTTCATTGGCTTCCACTGGGATCTTCGGCGGCGCCGAGTCTCACTTCCGCGGGAGAAGCGCCTAAAGTTTCTGAGGCGCGTTCGGGATTTTATAGCGCACAAGACGGTTACACTCCTGCAGGTCCAGGAGATTCATGGCTCGCTCTTCCACGTGACGTTCGTTTATCGGGATGGTTCTTCTCGGTTGCCGGCAATTTCCAGGTTCATCGCGGTTTTCAAGTCGGAGCATGCGGTGCTGCACATCCCATGCCCCGTCAAAGATGTTCTGATTTGGTGGGAACAGCGACTCTCAGACCCTCTTGTCTTTCGCCGGCTCGAACCTCTTCCGCCACTAGAAGATCTCCACATCTATGTAGACGCCTCGACATCGTGGGGTATAGGGATTGTCATTGGACGGCAATGGTATGCTTTCCGACTTACCGACACTTGGAAGATGCCGGGCAGGAGCATTGGCTGGTTGGAGACCGTGGCTCTGGAGATACTCGCCTACTTCTTGGCGCAACTTGGTTTTAGGAATCAACGCCTGCTGGTGCACTCGGACAATAACGGGGCCATCGGCGCTCATGCAAAGGGTCGCAGTCTCAACGCCGAGATGAATCTCAGTGTCCGGCGCACATACGAGGTTCTCGCAGAACACGGTATTACACCGTCGTTTATTTATGTGGCGTCAGCGGACAACCCGGCGGATTCTGTTTCACGGGGCATTTTTCCTTCGGACATGCGTCTTACTCGTTCGTTTGAGCTCCCCATTGAGCTCTCGAGTGTTCTAATGGATGCGTGGTGAGTTAACGTTGTATATTTTTGGCGGGGTCGGCACTGATGGTTCTCTTAGAACGAGTGAGGGTTGTAAATTTTTATATGCTTGCCTGTTATGTGTGTATGCTCGCTCGTAATAGTATTGTGCTCATTTATGTTCACCGGTGATGTCCAATGTCATATTTTCTGTTCAAATGTGTATGCCTCAAGAATGTTTGGGTTAGGGTTTATGTGTGTGACCGTTTCGCAAGGCTGAGACATTCGCGTCTTTTGCTCCCGCCCACGATTATGTCGCATCCGAACAGATCTCTGTTCATCTCATCAGGCCCGCGTCCCGCTCCTATGGCAAGATCATCGTTTGTCGTCCGGCGTTCACGCGAGGTTCAAGTCGCCGGATCTCCTTTCCCGCCAGCTGCCAGAGTCCAAGCGCGCGCGCTGCCGCCAGCACAGGCATTGATCTTCCCAACTCCCTCCTCCATCTTTCCTACTGCAGACATGGAGGACACTTTGCGGGACGTTCGTCTGGCTGCTTCGTTGGCTATACCGCCCACCAAGGCGCGCAGGCCGCGGGAGGTTGACAGATATGATCCAAGTCCTTTTCGCCCACCTGTCTCTGCAAATCGTCGACCATTTATGTGGACGACACCATACTCGCAGTTAGCAATGGAAGAGTGCGATGCGGTTATCTCGCCGGCACTTCAAGCATTGATTTTCTCCAAGTTGGCAGGATCTCTGGTCCCGGAATCGCTCAGCTCATACAGTGCCGGCTTGTTGCGATATACACAATTTTGCGACTTGCATGGTATTCCAGAATCGTTGCGTATGCCTGCTCCGGTTCCTCTTCTGGCAGCGTTCATTGCGTCCGCGTCTGGTACGCGTTCACATGCATGCCTCAAGAACTGGCTTAGCGGTCTGGCTTTTTGGCACAAGCTCAATCTGGCGCCTTGGTATGGCAAGGAAGACTGGGTTCCTCTGGTCCTGAGGACAGCCTTGAAGGAGGGTGTCAAGTTCAAGCGTCCTCCTCGTGGTCCGGTGACTTTGGTTCATCTGCGGGCGCTGAGAAAAGCCGTCAAACTGGATGATCCGGAGGGCGCGGCTATATGGGCTACTGCGATGGCGGTCTTTTGGGGCTGCAGACGCTTGGGTGAGGTGACCGTTCCTTCTGAAAAGAGGATTGACCGTCTTCGACACGTCTCACGCGGATGCACTATACTGCGCTCACGGCAAGCAGGTCGGGCTGTTTTGGTCATTGATCTTCCCTGGACAAAGTCGACGGGCGTCAATGGCGGGAAATGTATTCTCACCCAGACAGGCGATGACTTGTGCCCAGTTGCGGCAATAGACAATCATCTTAGGGTGAATCACTCTGCACCTGTGTCATCAATGCTTTTCGCATACAGATCGGGTCATTCGTGGAAGTCGATGACCAGGCCATTCTTTCTGACGTTTACTACGCGAGTCTATCGTGACGCGAGGCTGGAGCATGTCTTTGGCCATAGCTATCGCATTGGATGCACAGTTCAACTTCTGTCAGACGGTGTCGCTCCGGAGATGGTTATGAAACTGGGTGGTTGGACCTCGATGTGTTTCTTGATTTACTGGAGGCGTTTGGAACAGATTATTCCAGCCGCTCTGTCGCGGGCATGGGATGCCAAGATAAAGGCTTTTGCAAAAGCTAATGGTTTGAAGGAGGACATAGATGAAGTGGAATTTTGATGGTTTTTGTACTCTTATGAAATAGTAGTCTCCTTCACAGTGCTCCGTGTGGGTTTCCGGACATGGGTTCTCATCCGGAAGCGAGCTTATTGCTCTTAGGAGCTCTGCTCCGGGGTGGTTGATCCGGTTTCGTACCCTGGCTTTCAGTACGGTCTCGGGTTGGCCTTGCGTCTGTGTTTGGTGTCTCGGGAAAGGTTCCTTTGGGTCACGTGACCGTCCTGACGGTGGCAGTGCCCTTTCCCGTTCCCGTCTGGACAGGCGGTTTCCACCAGCACATCCGCACCCCTCACTCAACCTATTCATCTTAATGAGGCCTATCTCATTCACGCATCTCTGAAGATTGTGTCTCTCAGATTGGATTCAAGCTGAATCCCATTTCCGTGTCCACAAGGACGGAAACATTGACTAACTTATTGCTAGCTTGGACTACGTGAGGCACGAACAAGTCTAAGCAATAGATAAGTAAGTCAATCAAGTGAGAGAACGCAGAGCCGGCAAGTGCCTAACCGGTACAGTCGGTCCGACACGTTGGGGAATCATGTAAGCACTGTCGGCGTTGGGCGCGCTTTGCTCTTTTGCTTTTGCGCGTCCATCTGCGTATCCTCAACGCGTTTTCCTCCGCATTTTCAGTGGAATTTTCGAATTCCCACCCGCCACTTCCCTATGAGTTGTCCGCCTACGCGGGGTTGATCCGGTTTCGTACCCTGGCTTTCAGTACGGTCTCGGGTTGGCCTTGCGTCTGTGTTTGGTGTCTCGGGAAAGGTTCCTTTGGGTCACGTGACCGTCCTGACGGTGGCAGTGCCCTTTCCCGTTCCCGTCTGGACAGGCGGTTTCCACCAGCACATCCGCACCCCTCACTCAACCTATTCATCTTAATGAGGCCTATCTCATTCACGCATCTCTGAAGATTGTGTCTCTCAGATTGGATTCAAGCTGAATCCCATTTCCGTGTCCACAAGGACGGAAACATTGACTAACTTATCTGGTCTTCTTCCGCATCAACTCATGATTTCCCGCCTAACGTGAGAATCCAAGCCGACACCTGACAACCGCGTATTCGACTGGAATTTCTCTCCTCCCTCTGCATACAAAACCGTACCACGAGGAGCATCAAAATCTTCACGTTCTCGTTCAATCATTGGTGGGAAAAAGGGGGGGCGGTATTCACTGTGGGAAAGAGGTCAGCTAAGCACTGAAAATATCTATCCCACGACGCCGGTTATAAAAGTGACCGTATGTATCTGAACGTCCTCAGCTCCATACCTTCACCAACATGGAGGCACTCGTCCTCCCCCTGCGCGAATTATCCCTCAAACTCCCACTGTTCTTCGCTGTAGGAGCAGTCATCGCCCTTCTTCTCTACAACAAGCGCTACACTAATCGCCTCCCACTGCCGCCTGGTCCCCCGGGAAGCTTGCTCTCCGGAAATCTGCACAGCGCCCCAAAGCAGCTTCCATGGCTCGCCTATACGAAATGGAAAGATACTTACGGTTCGCTCTCACAACAAATCTAAATTGAGCGTCTCTTCATCCAACACAGGACCGGTCGTGCATCTGCGTACATTTGGTAAATCCACTATCATTCTCAACACGGCGCAGGCGGTGCAGGACCTCATGGAGGCGCGCGCGACGATCTACTCGGATAGACCAAAGTCGTGGATGTACGGCGAGCTCTGTGGGCGCAAGCTGAACGTGTTCTGGCTCCCGTACGATAGTCCGCGGTTCAAGGTCTATCGCCGGCTCCTGCACTTTGGACTGAGCCCGCGCGCCACGCAGTCGTATCGGTCGATAATGGAGTATGAGACTAGGACTTTGCTGCAGAATCTGAAGAAGAATCCTGAGAGTTTTATATCGCATTTGAGAAGGTAATGGAGATCCAGGCTGTCATAGGACCTAACTAGAGTTGATCAGGAACGCGGGAGCTATGATTCTGAACATTACCTATGGACACAAGGTCACCACGACGATGACTACTTGCTTCGCTTGGTGGAGGAGACATTCGTGATATCCGAGCGACGGTTCCAGCAGCCATTTATGGTTGATTTCTTCCCTTGGCGTATGTACGATTCCAAAACTGTCGAGTTCAACAGTAATTGTTTCTCTAGTAAGATTCATTCCAGAGTGGTTTCCCTTGCAGGCTTTCAGAAACTTGCCAAAACCTACAAGAACTTGGCAACAGACAAGATTCCCTACAGCATGGCCAAGGAAAAGATCGTACGGCATATTTCTCCATTGAGACTTGCACAGTAAACATTGAAATATAGAAAACGGGCCAATACACCGAATCGTTCGTGTCCAAACTCCTAGACGAGGAAAGCGAGGAGATAGCCAAAGTGCAAAGCGACCTTACTGAAGACTTGGACATGGATAATATCCTCCAGTGGGTGAGTGGCGGGCTCTACGTTGGAGGCGCAGACACTGTAAGCCTTTGCTCCTCTACATGGGCTGTCGCTAACTCGCCACAGACTGTATCTGCGATGACCACCTTCTTCTACCTGATGGCCACACATCCCGAAGTCCAAAAGAAGGCCCAG